>UXSR01005757.1:18727-32366 GCA_900604375.1 Mesocestoides corti
TGTGGGCATTCCTACCGTGTTCGATAATGCCATCGGTAATCCCCCGATCTTGCGTCTCGCCTCATGTATCGTAATCGTTATTCGTTGCGTGTTGCTTCAAGACACGCAATTCAATCTTCACAGAATGCAGAGCGTAGCACACTCGCCAGAAATCCACTAAACACACAATTTAGCCTTCTTTCCAATCGACTCTGGAACAGGCACACCTCCTGTGACAACACGTCTCCCTGACTTCGATTTATTGCCACTACATGCGACACCTCACCTAAGGTGCTAATTCAAGTTAAATGTGGTGTTTTCGTGGTCATTCACATTATCACTGCTTTGTGTTCCTATCCTCTCCCAGGAATGTCGCAACCTTGGTCGAAAATTCACACCTTGAATGGTGTAAATCATGTGGGAAGGAAATGTCATTGGGATGCATTTATGATAGCCACGGTGTGCTGTGGGTGCGCAATGCCTTAACGAAACAGATACGCTTTTACCTGTACTTGGGTTCAGATATGGAGCACATTTTTGAAATGTCGAATGTGGATATTTTAATATTTATTTTAACATACCCGTTAAGTCAACTTAAACAGACTTTCACCTAACCCGTCGTGTATAGCTGGGGACATGTTGGTAAAAAATATTTTGTTATTTAAAGAAACTTCAAATTTTAAGTCATAGAAATGCAATTAGATGGACCATAGTATTATTATTGTGTATGGGAACGTAACCGAATCGTGTATCCAGCCATAATAGTATTTTTTTAAGTAAGTATAACAGTTTTACCGAAAACGTCTTGCATTTGGCTAAATTACGTGTAGTAAACATTGCAATTTAAATGACAAAATTAACGAAATGGGGAAGATATTTAATACTACAATTGCCAATATTACGCAAAATTCATTGATTTAGATTTTAATAAACAGCTGGCCATTTTTTTGTTTAATTTAACTGGCCAATCACTTACTAGCTACTTAAAAGTTAGCCCAAGTGTTGTATTCTGAAATTTATAATCTTTGATCAAAATCCCAAAATTTACAAACTAGTCTTTTATTTAACTAGGATTTGAACAAACCAGATAAGGAGCCTTCTACTTTCATTTTTTGTACATAAGCAGCAATTAATTTTTTTTGCTTACATTGAGCGCTAAGTTTGATCTAATCTAGAAGACAGTTGTTTTTTTTTAAAATTGCCCATATTTGCTAAGGGTGTAACTGGTGTTTTTAAATGCAAAAGGCACCTAATGCAGACCTTTAAAAAGTCAAAGTTACGCTAAAACCATGTGGTAAGCAATTTAGATTCGTTTGTTTAATATTTAAAAGAAAAATACACGTATATACGTAGCATAATCTGGGGTTAATCAAACAAAAGTACACGGCGTTTCGTCACAGATGCCAGAATGGACGGTTCATACTATCGTAAAAATTGCAAAATTCCTGTATACCCTAACTGTAATGCCAAATTTCGAAAAAAAGTGCATTACTTTGCAGAGTTGTACTTATTCTCGAAAGTAAAATTAGCACACTATTTTTTACAACTCTTTTAATTTAATAAATCACTCAGGTGCCAAAATGCAATTTTCACTGTCGCAAATGTACACCTAGTAGTAAAAACGTAACTCTTCGCCCCTTTCATGTGTGTGCTGTGACTTCCGTTTGCAGAAAACGGAATGCAAATTTATCACGGCGCAAAGCAAGACTTGACATGCTGTTGGAATTTAAAACACTAAGCATAAATTACTACCACACTTTGCAATTATTGTCAGTGTTGACAAATAAAGTAAATCGTTGATTTCTTCTTACACCTCAATTTGTAACTGAACTGCACGTGTTCATTGGGAATTTTTTTGGCCTGGATTAAATGCATTACAAGCATATTTTGTAAGTTTGTTTAGTGGAGAGCAAGGAGGTAGGTTTATTTGTAACTACAAATTTGCTGCAAGCTTTCATCTTATACCGCAGTCTGGTTGGTACTTTGCCCTTAAAAGCCATCCATAAATGAGTCAAATTTTGGCCAGCTACTGCAGGCACTTAGATGCCTGCCTCCCCACTCCCGATGTGATATAGGAGTTAAGCGAAATCTGCCTACCCTATGGGTAGACTAGCTGAGTTCGGAGCTAGATGTGTCGTGGGTTGATTGCATGATTTCTACTCATTAACTCTGGTTTATAGCATTTTCGTAAAGTTTGAACTTTTAAAGGACATTCACAGATCTACATAGAATTGAGTCTTCTGGCTTGACTTCACTTTCCATGAACCGATATCGCAGCTTGATTGGAAAAAACGCAAGTCAGTAACTAATTACAGATTTTGAAATTGCCCGTCTTGTAGTAGTACACCCCAAATTGGTGTTTCGAGTTCTGGAAAATAGCAGAATCTATTTTTAATTTCAAGAATGTCGTGCATTTCTTGTTTGTTAATCTTGTAGAAAATAAGCATTGCATCATGATGGCTTGCATGTTTCAAGTTTTAATTTGTCCTCGTCCGTACCCTCAGTGCTTCCTTTAAGTGAAATGTCTAACCATGACTATATTAATGGACTTCACTGAATCCACCAGGCCTGTTTTAAAGCAACTTTTCAGTCTTTGAGACTTCAAGACTTCAATTCAATTTACATTCGGTGTTGGTTCCTGTTTCTCATTGTTTATTCCACAAACATTGATTTATCATCTTTTAAAAGATGAGTCTAATAAAGTTTATTCTAATAAAATCGAAATCAAACAAGCGCAAAACGTATTCGCGAACTCCAAATAACTTATTACGCAAGGTATCCCTGTTCCATTAAATTAGTTAAATGTTTGCCCCTAGCAGGTCACAGGATTGTTGTCAAGAGAACCAGTAACTGCGCAGAATGTTGTAATTTGCTTAATTTTGTCTACAATTGATTCATTATCTACCATTTAAGGTAGATAGGCTGCTTCTATTAATGACTCTAATTACCACTTTGGAAATTCAGCAATTTTTGTTTAATGTCTTAGGTTTTTTCTGCTGAATAATACTTGTGGCTGCCTTGACAACCGCATTGTATTTCTTGTTTTGTTAATTATTAAAATAGATACCTCAATTACGCGGTGATAAATGTGCATAAACCGAAATGCCGTGTGAAAATAATGAATTAAATACTATATTATGCACATCAGCTAATCACACACTAAGTACGTGTCGGCACCAACATTTTGGACTCTGCTACAAACGGCTTATATGGTAGCAGTGTTTGAAATAAATTCATCTTGTTTAAGACTACCGCAACAAGTACGCCTAGTCACTCCTTGTTAAAACCGCATTTGTTACGCTAAAAGCCTACTATCAACTAATATAACTAAATCAGACAACTTCGTCGCACAAGATTTTGTCGGCAAATCCTAATTTGTAAGATCAAGCAGCTTACATAAACCAAAGGCACAAAAAATCGCTTTCAGAAACATAGTTGCCGGAAGGCATGAAGAGCTAAGAAGCTTATGTGTGTTTTAAACGGATTCACAGAGTAAAAACACTGAAGTTCTCGTTCTCACAAATATTGTTCTTACCAATAGGTCTTTTAACAACCGTGTTTTGTTAACCTTATGGTTGATATTGCAATAGATTAAAATGGTTTGCAACAGTAATAAGTAATACACAAACAGGCAGTGACCTTTACCATGTTCTAACTCACTACCTTTCCAATCTGGGACGTGTCTTCGGAACCGCAAAATTAATGTGCGACGGTTTAACTGACATTTGGAAAAGCCAGCTTGGCATTTTGCTTGCGGTCGATCAAAAAATCGGACTTTTTGGTGGAAGCGATGACTGGCCGGGCAGGGGACTGCGCGAATTCTGGTCTCAGGTGTTCAGTGTCCTGTGTTTTGTTGCAGAAAAGGAGACATTTTTCTGTAGAGAGAATTTTTTTCAAATGCTAATGAAAAACATCTGGTGAAATCACAGATCTTTTCCTGGAATTGCCTACTTCTGCGTACTGTTTGTATTTTGCAGCTACCTCAGGACAGTTAATTCGTAAGGCACCAGCACCGACCCCGTGTAAAAACACCATCAATTTTCCAAACGTTTTTTCCCACAGCTAGGTATGACAAAAAATTGTTTTTGGCTCCCAATGGCATTTGACTTTTGATAAACCTGTTCCCCATTTCTTCTCTTAAAAAGCCATTCGCTGCTGCTTGAAATTTGTGCAGTTAATGTCACTGCACTGTTCTCGGCCTTCCAATGGAAATTGGCACAACACTAATAAGTGTGCTTATTTGTGCTTCACTTTTAAGGTCGTTGCGCACTACGAGCGCGCTGTGGTATTCCGACTGGGTCGGCTGTTTGCTTCAGAGGCGCAAGGCCCCGGACTCATCTTCCTCCTTCCTTGCTTAGACAACTGCCGCGTCGTGGACCTCCGCACCTTCACCTTCAACGTACCAACTCAGGAGGTACTGACGAAGGACTCGCTCACTGTCGCCGTCAACGCGGTCGTCTACTACCGAATTCGAAATCCGGTGTGTGCAGTGGTGAACGTCGAAGACGCGAATAGGTCAACACGGCTACTTGGCCAGACAACGCTGAGGAATGTCTTGGGCACAGTGAATTTGGACGAACTACTCACAGCCAGAGAGGATATAGCTATCCTGATGCAAGTATGATCTCAGAGAATGCATTCAAGTCATTTTTTACTTGGAACTAAAGTTGCATAATGATTCATGCATATGGCTTTAGGTGATAATCGATTTTGAACAGCAGAATATCGATTAATTCATGTAAGACTTAAACTGATGCGTTGGCAAATATAGAATCAGAGATATAAGGTCGGACTGATCCCTATTTATTATTAAAAATTACAATTTTTTTCAGAAAATATTAATACGCAATCTCGCAACAAATATTATATCTTGCAATCACTGCTTGCAATGCAGATACGACGCAGTCTAATGAAAAAAGATTTTGTTTGTGGCATTAATTAATTAAGATTAGGTCTTGTTTACTTTTGTGGTGCTGTGTAAATTATTGAATAATGATAATAAATTACCCTGCGAAATTCTTCAAGTTAATTTTTTTTAATTGCGCAGTGAACATACCTACAAGTTAGGTCTTAAGACAGCATTTAGAAATACAAGGTGGCGCAATAAATATGAAGTTTACCCAAATTTTATAATATTAACAAAAGATATTATTCAAAAAAGAATATACCTTTAATCAGCGCAATTTTTTATTGCGAAAATTCTATTTTCACCCTTATGAAATAACTGTGAGCTTTTGTTTCGGACGTTTATTTGGTGTCAATTATACTCAACACGAGAATCACACGGCGCCTGCTCCATTATTAGGGATACTAACTTCGGTTTGTGCAGGCACTAATTAAAAAGCAAGCATGTTTGACATATTTTGTTCACTTTTTTCTTTAATGGAATGTATTTTTCAAGAAATTAACTCAAAGCTATTGTGCTTTAAGTTTGATGGGCCAACTCACACTACATTGGAAACTAAAGACGTTATCTAGTTTTTTTGTTGTCAAGATGGATTTGTCACTTCAAACGACTTATTTGTATGCTAACCTTCTGCAAGTAACAATAATGGACAAATCAGTTGCAGCAAAACACCCAGACTTAGCTTGCCTGCTTTATAAAGACATTGCAAAGTCGGAGGTATAAAATTAACCTTGGAGTTTGTGAGGAAGTCAAATCGCATCGCCATGTAACTCTGACATTACAGCATGCGACTACCATTTATGCTGCTGCCTGCAAATTCCTTACGTGGTAGGTATTTTACTGATGAGCTGAAATTTCATTTGATTCAACTTTTCAAACCAAGGAATTAAGTTGTAGCGAACTTTCATCAAACGGGCGCGAGTGGAGCTCATTCATGAGTTTATCGAATGTCATCGATTATCGATTACAGCAGCTACAAATTTATTCAATAAAAAATCATTAAGATGCAAAACTGATGGGGTAGTGCATGCTCAGCCAATCAAAATTCGTTCTTCATGTAAAAATAGAGCTTTTATTGTACACAAAAAGCATCATTCCCTTGTGCCCAACCATTTTAAATAGCAGCATTGATTTAATGGAAAACATTTGTTAAAATTACTTTATTCCAGCGTTATGATCATTTAGTTGTTGAACACACTCGTGGATTAGTCAATATGTATAGAACGTTATGTTGAGTATGATTAAGGATGATGTCTAACCACGTTGTTCTAAAATCAAAAGCCGCGCCAACTGTTATAACGCGTCTGCACTTTTAGACTTCGATGATCCTTTGATCTTGGCATGTTAATTGACCAAATTTCTCATTATCATGTTTACATGCCCTTCGAAGCAACAATAAAAGTTTATTTTGGGACACTTTATCGCCAGCCTTAAAAAAGCGACAAAAATTCCATTAAGCTTTCTCCTTCCATTTGCTGTGCCTTGCCGAATGATCGAAGATTTCTAGAATAATGAAATTTATGACTGTTAAAGTATCATTCTTAAAATAAACCTTCATATACCATTCTCCAATTTTCCTGCAGAATGTTAGTCTGATAATGACAGGTCGGATTGAAAGAAGTATTGCATCACTAGTTTGCAAAAAACAAGTAATAAATTGTGAACCCTCAGTGCTTCCTTTAAGTGAAAGCCCTAACCATGAATACATTTATGGATTTCACTGAATCCATAAAGCCTGTTTTAAAGCAACTAATCAGTTTTCGAGACTTCAAGACCAATTTGAAAGTAATTCAATTTGCGTTCAGTGTTGCTTCTTGTTCCTTCTATAGTCTGAGGCCTGATTAATCCTTTTTTCCAATTTCTATTAAATTGGGAGTTTTGTGAAAAAAAGTTCTAAAATAATAAAGTAAGTTTTGACAAATGCTTATTAAGACGATACATCAAAAAAACACAGCCATCTTTTTTTATTCATTTATAAAATATAATTATCTTTCCCCCACACACGGTGTTAAACACGTGGAAATTCGCGAAGGTTTGATTTTAAAAACTAATAAAATAATGCGCTGATTTGTTAAAAGCGTGCACATCAGTTTTGACGGAGAGATTGCAGCGCGTGACCTCTTAATGCACTCTTGTGCATGCCCTTGGAAAAATTTAATTTAACAAAAATTATTACCTAATGAGCCAAGGGCAAATCAACTCTAATAAGGAAAGCCTGCGCCGCTTCCGATGTACGGCTTTGTGGATTTGTTTTACGTGGCTTTTTTTCGCAACAATAATTCAAACAGACAGCATTTGGCCTATTCGTCATGGAGAAATTGAGACGTTGGAATGCCTTTTAATTCGTTTTTAGTCTCTGCACATTCATTAGACACACCATCCATTTGCCAACTAAACACAATAAGTGTTCAGTTAACATAGTAAGGGTTTGGGAACGCAAGGCTAGTTGTACAAGTTGCTGCCTGAATCGAAGTGAATGTCAGTGTGGTGTGATAATGACGCCAAAGTGTTTCACTAAGTATGTAAAACTCAGAGTGCATGTGTCAAGAAACCATAGATGATATAAAACCAGAAAAATGATGGCAGGTTACATTTATGGCCTCAAAAAATATGCACAGATCATTCATTTGCTTTACATGACTAAATTCTTCACATTTGTCAGTGCTGGTTAATATTTAAGCACGATCTATTACATTTTTAAAAAATGCATCTAAAACAGTTTGTTAATAATCTTAACCTTTCATTTCAACTGTTTAAAAACTGCCTATAGACTCCAGAAGAATCACTCTGCAATAATTGTTTTCGCTTAAAACACTGACCCCTAATTCAAAGTTGCATTTGATGCATACAATTTGCACTGTTTTGCGCAAAAAGTCCTTCTACACACACACAAAAAAAGTTCTGCCCGTATGTTATCCGGAAAAATGCAAGAGCATGTCACAATTCAGACAGCCACAGGTTCCAGTGACTTGCAAAAATTTTTACTGCAAATTTGAACGCATAGGCCACAGTAATAGTCATGCATGAAATGCTGCTATATTTACTGAAATCCAGTTGCACTCTAGCCATGTAGTCTCACCTAGAAGTCATCTTTTGCCTTTCAATTCGTTTAAGCAAACATTATTTCAAATACCGGGCAACTCAATGTCTAGCGTCTTTGATTTAGCTCGTTAGCCAATCAATGACACCACAGGAAAAATTCAGAAGCAATGAGCAGTTACAAGCCTTTCCAATCATAGATGCGACTAAGATTGTCAAAAAAGGCTTTTCCTGTATCTATATTTTGTGGTTAACACACTAAATCAAACTGAACAGGAATTTGTAGAAAAGATGACTACTTATTTTTAGTTACATGCAACGGAATTGCTTTAACAAACACGGGTACTTTTAAATGCCCACATCATCAAACGTTTGTTCAATTATCTAAATTGTAAGGGTATAATGAATTAATGCAGGAAGGAGAAGAATTTTCTGAATGTTCAGGTGTAAGACTGTTGTGATGATTAAATTTTCACAAACAAATGACAAAATGGGCACTGTGGCTTCATGACTTTCCGAATTCTCGCTTATTGCGTTTCATGCAAATATTCAATTTCTGCGTGAAAGGGACACTAATTGCTGTTAAAATTACCACAAACTGTTCTTACCGGCCTCATCAACGCGAACTGTTTTCCCTGCAATGAAACACAGTGGTCTTGCGTTTGCTATAATCCACTGTAAAATTTTCCTCAGATAATTCGGTGTATTCGACCGTGGTTAAAGAAATGCGCTTTATAGAATGTCAATTTAGCGACATGCCTATTTCTAACCACTCGTCCAAAGACGTATGTTGGTGGCAATCAGCACATAAACGTGAGTCAAATCATCATGGTCTACGAATGTTCCTGCTAGACTTCAACGGACGTGAGTTTAACTGATTCGATTACTTGACTCCTGTGTACACTTCAAGTAGTGACCTTTGTTTAGTGATATGAATGTCAGTTGATCCTATTTTTGCAGATGCTTTCTCACACAAACGTATACTCTCACTGCCGCAATGACATTTTAAGCTTCAATATTACTTGCGGCCTTTCTCTCGTTCTCTGGTCTCGTTGTGGCTTCTCAAATTGCTGTTTTCGATAATCACTGCAACCTGATTTTTTCTGACTCATGAACTGATATCAGTTAATGCTGCTTGCAAAGCTATTTTTTCTTTGAAATTTATGAAGTTACGACCACAGTGACAAAACGGTTTCATTCATGCATTGAACGATTCAAATTAATCTAATTTGCTATCTGATGCAACGGCCAGATAAAGCTGGTGTTTTTTCCTTAAAATGCTGATGCGCTGTATTTTGCCGTTAACTGCGAGTAGTGATTTTTGCGTTTATTATAAAATCAGAGCATCTAACACCAAATTGCTGCTACCTCATTACTACGTGATGAAGTAATAACATAAGTATTCTTTAGTGCATTTGGTTTTTATCTCGGATACTTATTACAATTTTTTACCGTTGATTTCTATGCTTAAGAACTTACCGCTTTCAAACACATAATTCGGTCTTCGTTTGAGAAGAGTTAAAAAAGCGCCTCATTATTTAAATCTGAGAAAATAAAAGGTCACAAATGATTAACATCAAACGAGCGATCGCATTTGGTTTACAAACACGACGTAACAGCTCACATTATGCCCAATAAATCAAGCTGAGTTTATCCCGAGAGGGAACTAATAAGGAAGGAAAAGTAACATGTCTTAAGAGCCAATCCAATTCACTCCCGGGGGGGCACGTTTTCCTAAGATTTCATATTCTTTGTGAAAAGTTGCCTTCTCTGACCTTTTGTTTCCATTGGCTATGAATCCGGGAATAGAGAAATAAGTAGTAATTCGAAGATACGGAGATGTTGTTATACTTGGTTAACCGTGTGTGCAATCAGCCTCTACCTTTTCCATGGACGCTTCTTGCCCATGCCAATGAATGAATGCTGCAATTGAAATGGATACCACGGCTTTTCCTTAAACTAAAGATTCTAGCAAATACCGATTTTGGTATCATTTTACGGACAACTTGGCTTCTATAAGGATTTCTCGACTTAAGAATGCGACTTTAATTCGAAAGCAAAAATTAGGTAGTTTACATTAGGCTTTGATCGTAGGCCTCTGGATTGCATTGGATTGAAATTCCACTACTTTTGAAACTTGGAATGTGTGTACCCTTGTGGGTGACAAATGTCTGTTTAAATAAGTGAAAACCCAAGTACTAAGAAACCTGAAGAAAAGCAGCCAACTCTCATTTTTCTCAACTCTTTTTACCAATTTTAAGATGTTTGCAGTTTTGCCCCACGTGATCCGCTACCATATCCATGTTTCTGAGTGGCATTACTTATTTTTTTTCCCAGCAAATATATGGCAAAATGCGTGCATCATTCGCTTTGAAACACTTTTCAGTTAGTTGGTTTAGTTATAGTTTAGTATTTCTACTAATTTTCTCGTTAGATTATGTGCTTCATTTAAAAAAAATAAGCTTTAATCTAAATCTGAGAGCACAAAATATTGTGTTTTACAAATTTCTTTGCTTGTAAAATTATCAATAAAAATTTACATCACTTTACGTAACCTTAAAAAAAGCTAATCACAACACCAGTTTAGGAAAATCTCAATAACCTTTTGCTTTTTCTTAGCAGTACTCAATTGTTAGATATGCTTAATTAAAAGCAGTAAATGCAATCTGTTCAGTGTGTACAAAAATTATTGTTGCCAATGGTCACAGACATGTGTGTGTGCATTTTGCTAGGAATGTCTGGATTCTGTGACAGAGGCCTGGGGTGTCAAGGTGGAGAGAGTGGAGATCAAGGACGTCAGACTGCCGATCCAGCTTCAAAGGGCCATGGCGGCGGAGGCCGAGGCAGCGAGAGAGGCCACCGCGAAAGTTATTGCCGCCGAGGGAGAGATGCGTGCCTCCTCAGCCCTCAAATTCGCAGCCCTAGAAATCAGCCAGCATCCAATAGCGGTGCAGCTACGCTACCTCCAGACCCTAAACACCATCAGCTCTGGGAAGAAGTCAACCATAATCTTTCCAATTCCCATAGAGATGCTCAAATTCTTCAAGGACAGTGGAATTGACGTTCCGGAACACTTGGTAAAAGCCATGGAGCCACTTGTGAACTCCTACACTGGAGACGACGATCTTTCCAATATTTCCAACGAACACGTGTGAATTACATCTGTCCATACGAGAAATCTTTGACGTCGCATTTAAACTCGACTGGTTGCAGTGCTCTTGTGTGTATAATAAAATTATTCTTGTTCATTTTGTGCATAAAAAGAGACTTGTTTTCTACTAGGCTCCAGAAGTGTATTAGTCGGGCTAAATGGATTTCAAATAGAGAAATGTTACCAAAACGAATGTGATATTTTTGTTGAGCAACTCGCAAACGCCTTTCCATGTTTTCCAATTTGTTTGTACTGAGTCACAATAAATTCATCCATGTCCCTTGCTATTTTGTTTTCGGAAATATCGCAGACATTTTGAAGTAAAACTGCTCTAACATGTCCGTTTAGAAACCGCTCTAATGAGTGGTATTATATTAAAAATTTAACTAAAGATACTAAGAGAACTGGCTTACATACCTTGGCTAGTTCGATCAAAATTGTAGTCGTGTATATTGGGTCTCATTTATTTGTTACGTTTAGCTCATTCAGTGCAATAATAACATCATTTCTGGATGCAGTTTACAAACAAAACCATATTCGTTGCTGCAATTTAAAAACGTTTACCTTCAGCTAACCAATCGATTTTTAGTTTTTCACTACAGCAGAAAAAAATCACTCTATATGCTAATCGATGATAGGGTTGTAAAATCTATATTTGCTTTTCAACCGAAAGATTAATTATTACATGAGATAGCAAAAGGTGTATCAAGACCAAAATACACAGCACTCTTAAAGAGCTTTTGAGCTTTCAATCACGAATGCACTCTGGTGGACTGAAATTAAAGCTACGATACTTAGGGTTTCTTCGCGATACTTATTTAAAAGAAAGCCGTCCGCATTGTGCATCTTCGTATAACAGAAATCCAAAATGCACCTTGCCTAATTTTCTTGAAAACCGTTTAACCCAAAGGGAGTCTTCTTGTTTCAGCTAAGTCCAGTACGTTTATGACTTACCGAGGTATTCGCGAAGTCAAGAAAGGACAATATGCGCATCGCTAGCAAGGACATTTATGCTAGATTTGAATACCAAGTCGAAATTGTATATCCTCCTACCTCCGTGTTTTCCTATACCTTGGATTCGCACCATGCTTTAGCTCTCATTGAATCAGACTTTATGCTAATCGCGTTAATGACGACACGAAGCGTCTGTTTAGCAGGAATTACTCAGTAGACGTGCCTTAAACACTGTGGAAATGCAGTTTGATTTGTTGTATTTTGGTTGCGTGTGCTTGTTGTTTTTATGGGTGTTTTGCTTGTAATTTAAAGAAACTGGGCGTGTGCTATGGAATTAGGGGAGGTTGGTCGTTGAAATCTACTTCTGCTTTACGTTTAATTCAAAAGCATTTAAATTTGACTTATTTGACGCATAAATATTCCAACCTTCACATTTCATCAAGTGCTAGTCAAGCAAGGATTTGATTTTTCGCTGTGAGGTTTTGTTGCAAATGTACCTTAAAATACGAAATTAAATCTGTATTGGTAGGGGATCTTCAAATTGCAAAAACCCCCTCAAGTACCAATCACAAAGAAATGCAAAAAAATGGCGTTAAATAAGAAAATGTCAACTGGTCCCAAGCCAAGTTTTAAAATTAATAATGTGCATGTTGACTATTGGATTCTAATATTGCGAGTAGTTTTTTGAAGTTATTTCCAGATTCATCGACCTTCGCCACCTCAGTCCAAGAAGCAAGTGACTGCTTGTTTTTAATAAAATCCCACTTCCTTTTTTGGTTAGATATTTTTTTCATATCAAAGTGGATGTCACTCGATCCCAACTTGAAGCAGTTTTCAAATGAATTTTTAGATGTTTTAAATCTCTCTATTCTTGAAATTTGCTGTCAAGTTCTATAGTAAGGTCCTAACCAGGTGTTCTAATTCTGTAGTAGAAATCTACTCAAACGAATCCTTAAAGATTTCACTTCCATAGTTTATTTCTTCATTTTGGTGCAATTTTTTCTAAATATAATTTGTTTAAACTACATACATTTTACGGTGAAATTCTAAGGTTTGACCGTCTACGACACGTGGAAGGGTCATCACCAGGCCGCTTACCGATTAGTTTGCTTGGAGCCTTATGAGGTGACGGATAGACATTCTTCGGTTTCCGACTGTCAAATTGGCATTTTTACTAGCCAAACGGTAAGACCTAGGCACCCTCGAGGCCTAGCAGATTTGCGTATGACTGGTCATTACATTACGAGTAGATACACGGCTCCAATGAATAGAATTTTAAAACTAATTCAGACCAATAAAATGAAGTGTCATAGAAAAGTGTTAATTAAACCACAGATGTGAGTAACCAAACTGCCAGTCATGGTTCGATCTCCTGTTACTATCTGAATGTGGCTTCTTTCTATCTTTTTTTTATTATTTCATTTAAACTACCATCCGAATTCATACATTTTAGCCTTTTTTTCAAAAAGGTTCGATCATTAACTGGACAGAAAACAGCTAGTTTGCTCTGTTCTGACAAAACACGCCTTACACATGCATCTAAATTCACGTTTTAAATGACAAAATGTAATTAATTTGACAACATTCATTCTCATGGCAGTCTCGCCGGT
>UXSR01005758.1:594-19801 GCA_900604375.1 Mesocestoides corti
TTCGTGATTTGCTTCAGTGCATCAAGTTGCAAAACTACAAAACCTCATCTTTAAAACGACAACTGATCAGTTAGCCCAAAATCACCATTGCTACATTCCATTCCACTTTTAAGGCCTTCGTCCACTTCCAGAATTGTGCAGTTTTCGACAGCTACAGTCGCCTTCTCTCGACATCACAGGCTCAGTTAGGCAATACTCGCAGCTCTCCCGTTGGCCATATTCTCTGCTCATGAATGGAACTGTCGAATTGAGGAACACTTTGATTCTGGGTCTCTATCGGATTTCTTTATTCCGTGATGATACTTTGCCACAAACGATGTTGCTGCATGCTCCAGCACACTGTCTTCTAACTGCATCAATATCAATCAGGTTATCAATTTCAATCTGGTGGTGCACCTCTGTGGACACATCACCACCACCACCGCCAACCATACCACACATCCTGCCGTTCAGGTACCAGTACACTCAAACGCTATTGGCCACTCTCACTCTCCTTCCACATCAGGCCTTTCCTGAGTCCATCCTGCTGTATATTGTCACAAATTAGCCTTTCGTGAACCTGTCGGATCATATCCTACTAGGATTTTGTTCGTCTTTTCTGAAGTCTTCGGTTACAACCATCTTTCCACCTCGAACTGTCGTGTCCTCGCAGCCCTACACTCTCGACATTCTGATCTTAGAGCAAACACGATTAGCTGTAATCGGAGTATTCCACATCCTAATACAATGGAGACGATTTCGTAAATATGAGCTACCGTGGCATTTTTTTGCAAAGTATATTGTACTTCATTTGCTGAATGCCGTAGTTCGTGATTTGCCTTCTCAGTTAATCTGGATATTTCACATACCTACTCATTTCTATTCGTTCAGCAGTTCAAACGAGACAAGTCACACCAAAATCGGATTGAAAACCGGATCATTAGCTCATGATTGACACAGCAAATAGGGTGTCCCCTTGCTTTCTACAGTTTTCGCCAGCATTTCTGTCGGCAACACTGTGCTCTCTCGTTGCTTAGTCCACAAAAAGGTGTGCTGTGCGATCAAAAGCATTGTTGTGTGAGTGTAGCACACATCCACTTGATGTTGACATGTGATAACTGCAACGTGGGTTGAAATTCTTACGTAAAACGGGTTTGGTGTGAATTTTAAGTCGTCATTGCTTCGACACAATTGCACCGATGCAGTTAACTGGTATTATACCGGAGCAAAATAATTGGACACTTCACGTTAACGCTTGCTCTGGCAAATCAAAATTAAGTTCTTGGTCACTGATCACACAGTTGTGTGTGTTTAGCGATTACGTGGGGAAGTATCATAGCGTTTTAAGGTACCAATCAAAACTGACTGTTTCAAAATATTACCGCGCTTTTAATCGGGTCCCTAAGTCTGCATTTTCATGTCCATACGATTATTTACTAATTCTGTAAACACTAAAGTAATGCTGCAACATAATTGATATCTGACATCTGACAACACCGAACACCTGAACACAGACAATCGTGCCGTCGGCGAATTGCAGGCTCCCGCGAACTGACCTTTCCTAAATACTAGAAATGATCATTTGGTCTGCGGTGACTGGAGACATTAGTTGGAACAAATGTGCCTAACGCTGTACAACCTTGGTTGGATACCCAAGTTCTTACTGCTGGCCTGGTCCCAATTAGTGTGCACTTAATTTCATCGAAATTGGGGAAATAGGGTCAAGGTTATTTTGCTTTCACTTCTTTCCTGTCACTCTAATTCAACTACCTAAAATCACCAACAGTAATGTCATTGATCGAAAATCGAAAACATTGTCTCCACTATCACATCGTGTCCTTGGACAGAGGGCCTCCTGTGAGTCCAATTGATCGATCGGCCTCAGTGATTTCGAAAATCGGAAATTTGTGCGAAGAGATATATATCGTAAAAGAGGCTCTTTATGTCTGCTGCCTTTGAGTTCACATTTCTAGCCCTTTACGCTGCCGTCATCCATTTGAAACTTCCCACCCATTCATGGGTTTGGTTCTCAATGTAGCAAAAGTTCGATTTTTCGACCGATTTCACGATATGGTTGGAGTGTGTTGGCCGAGAATTCACCGTGACGGCTAACCACCATTGAAAGAGCTACATGCCCTTCATCGCGAACAGTTGCATTGCGCTTGGGTCGGTCAGTCTGCCACCACTTCCACACACTACCTTGCCGAATAGCTCCAAATGATGTTGAAAGTTTGGGAAAACTTAGCTCAGCGTGTGCAGCCAATTGGTTTTCCTGTTGAAACGACACAATCGTCCAATTCTCTCTCATTTTTTTCAGTTTGTTAGTCGAGTTTTGTTTCAAGATTTGTTTTATGATTATACAAATTGGCGCATGCTCCAAATAAAGCACTAGTTTAGTAGTAATGGCCTTCCGCATTTCTTTTAGATGAGTGAGGCCATTTGAGCTAGCACAACGAGAATAAATTTATGAAATCGTTTGATTTTTTGAGTTTTGCGCTGTCTCACGGGATTTGTTCTCCAGTCGCATGATTAATACACTTTCGTCGCATTCTTTGAAAATTATTCCTCAATCCTTGTTCTGAATGCCACAGTTCGTGATTTTATCGGCAGTTCAAACGCGCCAAGTTATGCCGAAATCGGTTTGGAATTCGTGTCAACCGAACACGATTGATGCGTCAATTCGGGTGTCCGCCTACTTTCTACTGGTTTTGCCAGCAATTTTTACCGTCAACACTGTGCTCTCTCATTGCTTGGCCTACAAAAAAGTTGCGCAGTGAGATCAAAGGCATCTTTGTGTGATTGTGGCGCACATTCATTTGATGTCGACATGTGACCACTGCAACGTGGGTTAAAATTTTGTTTCCACAACGAGTTTGGTGTGAATTTCAAAGCGCCATTGTTTCGACACGATTTCGCCAATGCAGTTAACTGGCATAAAGTAGAAGTAAAATAATTGAGCTCGCTATGGCTTCGAATCACTGTTTAGCGATTGTGCGACGAAGCGTCAAAGTGCTTTAAAATGCCCATCAAAACTAGCTATTTCAAAATATTGTCGTGCTTTTTACTACTTTTGTACACACAAATGCAACACTATGATATCGTTGATATTTGACATCTAACGACACCGAACACAGACAGTCGTCTCGATGGTAAGTTGCAAGCTCCCACTAACTCAATTTTCACCAATACCAGAAATATTTACCTGTCCTGTGGTGGTTTAAAACATTAGTTGAAACAATTGTGCCAAAGGCCGTAAAATCGTGGTTGGTTAACCGAAGTTCTTATTATGGGCCGAGTCCCAATTAGTGTACACTTAATTTCGCCAAAATTGCGAAAATATCGTCAAATTCATTTCGGTTAAAATGTTAACCGAAAATCGCTGTACACTCGTCAGAAAGAGTGCTCATTCTTACAACAACTCGTCATGCCTTGTTGATGAATGTATGCTTGGAGCTAAATAATTTGTTAGCAATTTGTTGCATTCAAAAAAAATAACTAACAATTATAATACAATATTTTACACCGTAACGGTCTGGTAAGATATTACGGGGTCAATTAAAAAATTTAAAAAAAAGCAATATGCATGTTCGTTAAATCGTTTTAAGTGGAATCTTTGTCCTCGCCTTCGTAGTCTTCTCCGAAGTCGGTACTAGAGTCTTCGAGTTTCGTGGCCGACAACCGATGAATCTGGATGGCCTGCATGAAGGCGAGATTGAAGAGGGAGAAGTAGAAGAAGCAGATGAAGAGGACGGTGAGTGCCAGGACGTAGACCACACCGACGAATCGATTGAGGCCTCCCTCGTCACCACAGGACACTGCCAGTGCCACATTGACTGCTCGGTAGGCCTCCTCACAAGGGAAGAGTTCCTGGGTGAGGTGCGAGAATGCCACACCACCGTCCTTCTCCATGAAGTCAAGCAGTTCTGTAGTCACCTTGTCATACTGCTTGTCAACTTCACCTATCAACGCAGATTCATCTTTGGCAGCCTAAATTGCGTTAATGAACCTGTGGTAGGTGCATTTCTATATGTTTTACTGCAACGATTCACAATTCTTGCTTGTGTGGCCAAGAAGTCGCATGGCCTTATAGTGAACTGTGCTATCTATACCTGCTTTGTTAAAACGCTTATTCCAGTCTTCAATTCATTCCTAATGGTTTACCTTGAAATCAAAACAAAATGGCCCACTGTTTTCAGTAGTCTGTGCTTCAAATGTAACCAGCTGACAACTAATAGTTTTCCAGCCTGATGAAAGGGACATTTTTTGTACTAGGAACCGTGCGTCGGCAGTTTAAAAGTGGACCAACAACTGCAGTTTAGTTAGGCTCCTAAACTTATCGAGTGATTATTGTCAAGCAAGGATATCGCCTCCAAGCCACCGGCAACAGTAACTGCATTACTAAAATGTCAACTTACCTTAATGGTTGTTTTAAAAGCCTCTACTAGTCCTTTAACAGGTCGAATAATTTCACCTTTCTCTGTGTCAACTTTCTGAAGGTGAACGCTCGTGCTATCCATCTCTGGTTGGAGATTTTTCATTTTGACAGCTACGTCTTTCAGGATGTTGATCCCCTTTTCAAAGGCATTTTGTTGTGAAATTCGGTTAGAATAATCCGTCAGTTCAGAAATAAGCTTTTCAATAGGTGCAGGATTCAGCAGGTTTGAATTCGTTGAGTTGATGAGTGTCTTAAAGAAAGAACGCACGGAGGGTTAGCTTAAACTAACGAGAATCGGCAACGACTGCCAAACTATAGGAGCTCACTGAGTCAACATCAATCAAAGGCGCTGCTTCAAAAATGACTTATTTTCGCAGAATATATTCAAACTTAAACACTGTTATGCCATCTGAAGTGAATTTAGTTACCAATGGCAATATTAAAAGTTAAACTTACTGTTAGATTAAGATCCTTAATTGCCTTCTCGAGATCAGTTTGTGCTTTCTCTAATTCACTTTCGCTGGGCAGTTTTGACGAAATCTTAAGCTTTTTTACCTCATCACTAACAGTTCTAAAAAAGAGAATGCAAACCATCGTCTCAAAATTTTACGGATCGTTAACGTACCACCTTCTAGAGCGATCTGAGCAAAATTGCGTGGGGGCATATGCATCATCTAACTACGCATCCTCTTCCAAGCATGTTTCAACAGTCTAACGTGTGTACGCAACCCTCATGGTTACACAAGTTTAAAAGTAACAAGGCGACGATGATAATGTCGAGTCTTGAAGAATTGCTGTGTAATCGGACTCGTTAAGGGTCAATATAAGTCTGTTTGTAAACACGGTCAACATACATGCACGTTCAATCGCTGTACCGATAAATGCATGAAGATGCTTAGATACTGCAAGTTATCACCATCGCAAAGAATGTTTTCCATGTGGAACGAGGATGAAGAACGTACTTCTTTCCTTCCTTAATTCCCTCCTGCACTTGTGGGCTTTTGACCAACTTCGAGACATCCACCAGGTTGGTGTATCCCACAGCAGACAGAAGGCCACGTCGGGATGACTGCATTGTGCTGCCACGACAGCTCTGGGTGAGGGCGTGGAGCACGTGTTTGGGAGGTGGGGTGTTGAGGAAGTCGTTGGCTCCTCCAACCGACCCACCGACAAGTGACGACCATCGCCGAGCCAACAATCCGTCCACCACGAAGTCAGTCTTGTTCACACCTGTTTCCCGTGTGACGTAGATGCAGGCTTCGCCTTTAACGGAAGGCAATTCAAAATGGATTGTAATTTGTCTTCTCACGAAGCTAATTGTCCTCACGTTGTCTGCGGTGTGACTATGCCGCTGATCTGTGAGTGAGGACTGAGGTGCACACAATTTGAGAAGTCAATTGCAGAATCAATGGCATTGACTTAAATGCTGCTAATTCTAGCCCTAAAGATAAGTATTAGATTTTCCCCCTTACTAAATCCTTAAAGCGCAATACATTTTACTCATATTGTCATTTTATCAATGAGCACTCTTAGGAACCAAGATCTCAAGGGATTAACAGAGAAAATTTGAACGTTCAAAGAGTCGTAAACAAACCTGATACCGTTGTCAAGGCAAATAGCAGAACTGCAATAATGGCGGCGAAGATGAGCAGGATTGGGATAAAAATCACCGAACAGCAGCACACCGACCCCTTTCCGCAGACAATCTTGTCCCACTTATTGCCAGGTGTATCTGTAACCGATAAGAGCAATGCTTTACAAACTGCCAAGATGAAACCGTGTAAGATTGTCATGGTCAAATTACTATTGAATGATTTCTCTAATGGTCCACAGTTATGTCTAGAGGAAGTCTCATGCTAGTAGATGCTGCCGGGATGAGTGAACACCAAATTCACTCACATGTGAGCACGGTGTCAGCGCCAGCGTAGAGTCGATCTCGAAAAGCGCGGTAAAGAAGTCGCGCAGCAATGAGGGCTGCGATGACCAACATGACTATGAAGAACCCTCCGATTACGTAGAAGCCGATGCGAATATATCCCGAGTATTGTGAAAGTCCGTTGTCCACAGAGGTGGAGAGGTCTTCCAGATTCTTGGTCACACCACCAACCTGTGCACTGGTGTCATCCCAAAACTTGTTGATCGAACTGAGCACCGTTTTGAGGTCAAGTTTTTCCTCTATCGAATCAACCATTTTGCTTGTTGACGCTTTAATATCCTTGATTGCTTTATTGACATCTGCCAATTTCTTTTCTAAATCTGCCACCGTCTTTTGTAATTCTGTGGTAAATTGATTTGTTACTGATGTGTCAATTGCACTGAGATCGATTGGACAATATAAATTTTCTGTTGCTGTCTACAAGGAAACAAGTAACAGGTTCGTCTGGAGAATAAATACTATAATAAACGTCTACTTGATCACCGACTGAGTCCTTTATTTGCTACATCCACGTAATTAAATCAACGTTTTTAATAGTCGTGACCAGATAATTTGTTCACTATTTAACATGTTTTTATCTATAAGGTTTAGAATCGGACTAACAAGTGGTTTGCATCTTCGTTAAATGATGAAGATGGCAACTCACTTTTAATTTTTGGCATTCCTGATCGCAATTTGTAACAGTCCGAAATGCATTCTTAAATTCATCACGCGCTTCATCCATCTTCTTGCAAAGAGCGGCAACGCCACCCTTCAAAGCGTTGATTGAATCACTCGCATCGGTCACATACATAGAAAACGTTTTCAAAGCTTTAACAGTTTCCCCTCCTTTTGCCAAAACATTCGCAACACTCAAGTAAAGCAGCAGATTGTCAATAGTTCCAGAGAGTCCGGATGAAATTTCTGCCTAAAATACACACCAAACAGTCAGCCAAAAGGTCATAAAGCTGAATCGCGTGGGAAATTAACAACTGCAACCGTGATCAGTTTTCGTCATACCAGGGGAACCTTATGGCGCAATGCGATTGGACATAGCAAACCTAAATTAATGACAACGTCGTTATGTGGTTAGGTGAATTAGATTGTCGCTTGTAAGTCCCAACGTCACGACTTATTCACAAGACTCGTGCCAGCCAAAAAACCCGACTATGGTTTGGAAGGTTCATTATTGAAATCCAAACTAACTGTTGCCTTACATTTGTATTTTTGATGAAATCGGTGAGAGAATTATCGGTCAGTGTGCGTCCGGATTCAATGCCTGTTTTCATAAACTGTGTCACGTGTGTCGTGAGTGCCTGCAGTCCATTTTGGATGGAACTCGTCTCCTCTGCGCTCCCGTTGTGGGCTTCCAGGTAGCTCATCAACACACCGATGCTGCTGAAGTAGACGAATATGAGGATGATGCAGGCTGCCAGGAAGGCCACCGCGAGTACCAGGACGGCGAGGTACGCGATGCGACACACCAGTTGCTTGTGTCCCACTCTACTTCGTAACGCAGCCACTTGCAAGGGATTCATTGATCCATACACCTGAAATTTAGTATCAAAGTACAACTAACGAACAGTTACTTGCCACCTGGTGACTGTAACTGAATTGGAAATTGTGCAAAGAGTTGAAATGCTGTCAGGCTTCATGATTGAGTCTACTTTGCCAGGGAGGAGTTTGATTCGAAGGCATTTTGATCGAATAACGTCCAGTATATGAGCACTTCTGCATGAAGCAGTTCTACGAGTTTTGTTAATAAAGTGACTTAAAATAGCATGGGGCGGTGCAATTTAAAAAAAAACGCTTGAATGGCGCTAACGTACCCCTGTTTCCCCACCACTGCAGCAGCAGCAACAACAGTTGATCACTTGGATCGCGATAATCAAGAAAACGATGAGCACGTAGAGTGCGACTGTGGTCCAGAAGATGTTGGGCTCGCGGTTGGGGTGGGCGTGGGCGTTGGCCACACCAGACGCCCCACCTCCCAGACTCTCGGGCATTGCCTCTAGCACGGGCAAGGAAATCGGTTTCAATAACAGCGCTGACATGACGTAATCAATATTCGATTGCATCAGGTCGTCTGACACGTCAAATTCCACGGTGCCAGGTGTCGAGGTTGGCACAACTTTGAAAACGGTATTGAGGACACCACCGTTCTCCACCTGAACGGCCCACACCATAATTGCTGCCACCACCGACGTCAGCGTCACTTCAAGTGCCATTTTGTTGTCTGGAAGGAAGAAAAGTTGGTCAGTGCACATTTCAGTCATCCACCGAGTAACAGTATCAAAGAACACAATTTAGACGAACTGAAAGACCATCTGTTAGGTAACGTAATCCTTTAGAAAATAATCGTGAAATATTCTACGTAAGCAATCTTCATTTTAAGTGGTTAAACGACCAAACAATTGTGAAGATAAAAAACATAGTGAATACGCATTTACCGAGACTTGTTGATTCTCATGAAAATGCTGGGTTATTCCTTCCAATTTATAGGCAAAGTAGGTTCCATCTACTGGTGCACACATGCATCACTGAAACCTGATTGGTTTAACGTGTTTTACTCCAAAATCACAGCAACTGACCTCAACGGAAATTTACCAGTGTCAAGCGCTTTTGCAAAATGTGCTTGAACACGATAATCAAATTAAGTGAAAGTGCAGTGCTCTCACTGGCGACAACAATCTTGACCATCGATCCACCTAAAAAGGCACTACTCTCTCACAGTAGAATAAGATGCTTCTGGCCGGCAACACGAATTGATTTCAAAACAGCATTTGAACTGGATCCAATCACATCGTTTGTCGTCTACCTGGTTGCCAATGCCAACACCCAAAAAGTTTGTGTTGGTGAAGAAGATGTGGGAGGGACAGGCAACGTCTCAAGTTGTGCTACTTCGCCATCCTCGTCAGACAGTGATTGGTTTCTGGGGAGACCGTGAGGATAGCGGTCACCACTGCGAGTCGCCCATGCACAATCAGACAATCGACAGGCACTCCTACGGTGTGATGAAGGCATTGACGATGGTCTTCAGTGCACAACAAACTTGCTGAGATTTTGAGATCAGTAAATGAGGTGAACGCTTCAATGCTATTTCTACCGATGACAGCTATCATGGAGTGACATGACAATCTTCTAAAAACGCCAATAATCTCGTGATTCGCAGCACAACATCACCCAAGACAATACCGGGAGGTTGAGATTGTTCATGAAATCCACGCCTTCATTTGCATTGATTCTTGTATAATCTTGGAACTTTATCTACCAAGTCTTAGATTAGATCTACCAAGTAACAGACACAATTTCGCCGTTTCATGCTTAAGCTGTCCGTGACTCGTCGTTCACCTAACAATTTGTCTGTGACATATGCACACATAATAAGCGTCTTATTCCACGCACGAGACGCTGAATTGGAGTCAAATATTTGCCATTGACTAGCAAAACTATTGAATCACGAGCACGTCCCCAAATCGAAATGCAACCGTTTGAATCTGTCAGTTTAGTCGTGGCTTCCTTCGAGCATGGCATCTTGAAGAAGGCAGGTCTGGGTGCATTAGAACAGGGATTACTGGCGTCGTCTGCCAAAATATCAATTTTTGCTGGATTCCCATGTTAGAGAAAACAGTTTGAAGCAAGCTAATACATTGTGTATCGCCAATAACTTTGCATGTCACACAACCAGTTAGGGGTTTGAAGGCGTCTGCATTAGTGAGGTGTCCGCACCGGTCCACCCAGTTCACACCAGACACTCGTTTGGATGATCAACGGCAAAAATCGATAACAGTTGTGAGCTAGACTACGACTGCATGTAGTTCTTCAAGCACCATGGCAATACTAACACCTCGCGCAAATCAAGCCACCTCGCGCTATACGGCCGCCAAAGTGTTGAGAATTACAACGGTCGGGCACGCCTACGTTTGAGAAGCAGGCTCTCTCTCTCCCTCTAATGAACGCGCCCAACACGACATACACGCGTGTGTAAATTAACGCATCGATCGCACCAGCCCAACGACCGCCCTGATTGGCTCCGGCCGCCTGTCTGTCCGCGCAACTGCGTTGTCAAGGCGCAAAGCGCCAGCATTCGTGTGTGTGTGTGTGTGTCCGCGTGCGCGCGTATGATTACAACGCGTGCGCACACAAGCGCGGCCGTATTTGCTGCTAGTTGCCGTGCCTATTTTTAGCCCTCTTTGCCACCCCCTCCGTTTCTTCGCCGACTAACTGCTCGACACTCGCTCCTCTGGCCTGCAGGAAGAAGGTGTTCTGCTTTACAGTTACACAGCTTGGGATTTTATACGCTTACTCGGGGCAGGTATGTGATATTACCCTTCTTTTTACCTCCTCTGTGGTGAGACCTCCCAGAGGCTCTTGTCTCGTTTTTTTTAACGTTACTTCACGTAATCTTTTTGAAATGACAAGTCCTCTTGCTTCTTGTGCCGATACGATAGCCGCATGCCTCGTTTACAGTCACTGTGTTTTTTTAATACTCACTTTCCTTGTATTTTACTGTCATCTGACCGTGTAGACAATGGTTTACTCGTTGATTGTGTTTCTTGTGACCACACGAGCGACCGATTTCTAGCTCCTATCAGCCTCATTGGTTCAAATTAGGAAGGCTAGTAAATCTTCAATTAAAGTGCACCAGTCATGTGAGTTTCTGGGCTTACTTGTGAGTACTTCTTGACTAATTCCATAATTTGGGAAGGTTACGTGCTGTCGGTTAGTTGATGTGCATCTCACCTATCCAATAAGTAAAATGAAAACTGTTTAAGAACCGTGATGAACCGTGGTTCGTTCTCCAAGGACTTTATACGTGAATTATCGATTTCAAATCCCCGGTTCATACTTAAAAGTTTTTTTTTTGAGAAATCTCGGGCCTTGCAAAGATCAACATCGAATGTTTTCTTCCTAAGCAGATAATTTTACGGGCAATTTTGTGACCTGCGAGCGGTCGTTCTGCAATCATTTTGGCAGCTTTAGAGAAAACCTGTTTTGTTTGAGAAGATCAAATTTTTAATTTACGCGAAAATTTGGCTAAATTCAATTCACTTCACACGATTTGCATCACATTCCTCAAACTCGGTACAATTTATGGCAAAAATCGTGCGAAATCTGAGAAGTTAATCTGTGCTGAGTCACTCACTAATTAATACAAAGTGTTTTTGAAAGGTGGGTGATCTACTTCAACTTCGTCTCCAAGTTATTCAGTCACGGGACATCTTGACGTAAATTCTAAAGTTTATTTGAATTTAAATGGCTCTAATCACATCCAGGAAAACTCTTTTTCTTATTAAAAAAATTTAAAGTGATTTTTGAGGTATAAAATCTCCTTATTTTGACTTCCGTCACCGAAAATTGTGTTTGAAATTCAAAATCGCGCCAAACTATAGGTGAGAGGCTAACAACTTTAAAACAAAAACTGCGCTATCTGCGCATGTCAGTCACCACGAGTTCTTGACACACTTAGGTGTCGTGCAGTATTCTATGCCAGTCTTATTTTGATGCCTTATGCCCTTTACTCCTCTTAGCTGGTGTTTAATGTGAAATACTGGTATTGTGTGCGCTGTCTCAGTCGGTGATGCGCACTCCCTTGGGGTATGGTAATCGCCAAACTGTTTCATCAAATGCCATCTTATTACATCAACTCGAAGACGCAGCTGTTTGATTTCGCATTGCGCTACGAAACTAGTTTAGTGTTCTTGACTGCCCACGCGTTGCCCACATGAACCCTAGTGTTCAGGTAGCTGTAGTCACTTGCGGAATTGGCCTCTGAAGCCGGCTCCTCCTGTCTCCCAAGGAGACCTGCTTCTAGGGTGTTACGGGGTCTTTGCCATAAGCTGGATCATGTTCCAACCAAGCAACTCCTCAAACACATCCTTACAAAACGCGGAAGGCCCGAATCAATTAATTGTACGCAATTTACTATGTACTGAGCAATAGCATCAGACTTGTGAGCACTTAGCACTGAATCTTCCGTGTCTCGTTCGGGCACTTCTCCAGCATGTTTACCTGCCTAAAATCCATTACTTCCCGTGGAAGGTTCCGGTTGATGCCTTTCTTCCCGGTATCATGTAAATCCCTCATGCAACTAACAACTAACATTGTGTCCACCAATTGTACCTTCATGGTCAGTTGCACTTTTGGTGGCTGTGCGGGCTGCCGGACGAATCGGTGGGAGGCTTTGTGAACGAGATGTGGCCACTTTTTACATTCTCCCTCGCCGTCCCACATCACAGATATCTGACAAACCGTTTCCAGAATGCAGTGCTATGAAAGAAGTGACGTAATATGCAGTTTGATTCATTTTTCCGACATGCATTTATTGCCTGTCAAATTGACGAGTCCATGGAATGCGGACTGATTAGGAATTTTAGGTTTAATTTGAGCAAACCAGGTCACCCACAACGAAGATTAGGGCCGGGATAAGTTATGCCATCTGGTGTAATCATGCTCTGCTGAAAACTCGAGGTACACAGGAATCGTAGACATGATTTTTACTCAATTAGTCTCTGGACTTGACTATCCCTCGTACTCTGTGTACTTTGGCGTACTGAGCGAAAAATAAGCTGTAGATGAATAAGCCTATCGAACTGCTTGTGCAGGCAAGGTTTGAGTCTAACCAATGGGAGGCAGCCTCTCGTGATGACCTAACTTGGAGGATCATTAAAAACTGAAATAACTGAGTCTGGAGTTCCAGGCTTTTCAACGCCTGTCCATCCAAGTTGGTTTAAGGCTTGTGGTGTGGGGAGCAGTGCTAGTGCCACTTTCGGGAGACCTCTCTGGAATCTGATCCCACATGCTTATCTGCGGGTAAATTTAGCCGTTGATGGTCTGACAAGTGAAGTAGCGCAGCAACGCCCTAGTCTAGTCGAAGTTAAGTCTACAAGTCACCTGGTGCACCTACTTGACGCCGATTTGAAGAAAAAGAAGGTGTGTGCTTGTGTGTGTGTGTGTTTAACTTATCACCTACGCGCCTTGGCAACAAGCCTCTGGCTGCGTTGCCTGCGCAGAAGCGCGCTGTCGCGTTTTACCCGGGGCTGAGACGGGATCGATCGATGCCTGCCCGTGTGACCGCTCCTCTCCCAACGTTTTGACGCGCGCGTGCGTACGTGCGTCCGTTCGGCCACCGCTGTGTTCAAAACCCATCGGCTGGCCACGTAGCTGTTATAAAACAAACAGGCAAACGTTATTCGCAGTACCGGTGCCAATGCTCCACACGGTAGACTACTCACCACTCAAGTGATGTTGAGCACGTGTGCGAATCGCCTCGCCAATTTCTTGTGCTGTTACTAATGGCAACAGCCAACACCTCGGCCCTCCAGTCTTGTGACTTGGTGGTCTTCAGTTTAGAAAGTGCTCGTTTTAAAATGCTTCAAGTTTAAACACAGGTTTGCCGATTTTGTAGGGGTAGAAGCGATCGTGTTCCTCATTTTTCGCTTCAAGTGAAGCCTCCTTACAAAGATCCATCGTTTTGTTATTCATTATCTTCAAAAATTATTGACTTAGATTGTCGATTCCATGTTATAATGTAGTCACCAAAACATTTTCTGCACAAACGTAACGTCATATGTCGGATAGTACCTGTTTTGGATGCGATGCAGGCTCTATAGTCAGGTTATGCCTTGTTTTTAACTGGGTGAAAATTATTTTTGATTTTTCAAAGCAGACGTCAAGTGACCTAATGCTAATTTACTTCTTGACCCAAGGTTGCACACACACACACACACCCATCTTGTTGCATTGGCTCTTCAGGCTAATTTATTTTTTTTTCAAATTTCGCGTCATGCGAAGTCTCCTTACGAGGATTCGTCGCTTCGTTATTCTCTCCATCCAACAGTTATTGATCGGGATTGTCGATTCCTAGTTAGGTTCTACTCACCCAATCCCTTTTTTTTTACACAAACGCAACGTCATGATTATTTTTTATTGGATGCTATTTGGTGTCGAGAAACTGCTAGTACACTCTGCTACCAAGCCGCTTGACTCTCTTTTTCAGGCTTTTTAAACGGGGTGAAAATTATTCTTGAGTTCTCAAAGCAGACTTCAAGTGACTTGGTGCACGTGAGCCATCAACAACTGGAATATGGTTCTACACTTGACGAAATGTGCTATTCCAATGCCAATAAATATACACCTGACGGGGCGTGGTTTTACAAAAAGGCTGTGTATTTGGTGACAACCTGAAACTTAGTCCTAATTTACTTCAACTTCTTGATTCATTGTTGCACACAATGGCTCATTTAACCTTAACTTTCTGACCTCTACAATTGCGAAATCATCACTATTTTTTGATGAAGTACGGCTTTGCACAACTCGTCAGCATTCCGCGCTGTCAGAAGTCAACTAAGAAGGCATTTTCAATCTCTACACTCTACCGTTTCTGTTGCAGCAGCGTAACCATGTCGACACTGAACCAACAACGAAAAGTAGTGGAACAACTGCGCCTAGAGGCTGGGATTCACCGTCGTCCTGTGTCTGAGTGCATTCGCGACATGATTGGCTTCATCGAGCAGTACCGCGACAAGGACTGTCTGGTGAACGGGTTCGCTTCGAAGAAGGACAATCCATTCCAGGAAAAAGGCGGCTGCCAAATGCTCTAATGAGGCGCGCATCGTCACAGATGAACCACTTAAACCAACAGCGAAACCCCACTCCCCTCCGCGTCCCCCTACTACTACTTCTTCTTCCTCTTCCTCTTCTCCTTCTTTGACTTCTCTGTGTATAAAGAAACTAAATGGGCGGTCGAGGACGTTTGTGTACATAGTGATCTTGTTACTCACTGCCACTGGTAACTTCATGCATCATGCGTTCCTTTTTCTCCGTTGATGGCACCCATTCCCCGCGCCCACTTCTCTGCTACACATTACTTGCATAAACGCAAACCAAAACTGCGAATTCTTGGTTTGTAGGTAATTCTACTTCGAGGCGTTGCCAGAAAAATTGCCAAAAGCGCAATACTAAAGGCGAGTCTGGCGCAAAAGCTGGATGTCACTGGCACTCAGCCGAAGTATTTTGTCTCAGCGCCGGTGGCTGTGATACCAGGGGCGTCTGGCGTCCATCTACGACGCTTGTGTGTTATGTCGCAAAATCCTAGGTTTCGACCTCGTAGAAGAACTGATCAGCCGTGTAGTGGGCTTCTCGTGTTCGATCTTCGCCCCTTGTCAGAAGCAGCTGTGCCCAAAGGAGGGTCTTTGGGACCATTCGCATGCTCAATCCCGAAGCGTTTGACTGGTCATATTGCTGGAAGGAATAGCAAGAACGGACTCTAACAGACAAAATGGATCTCTGAATCAGAGTTGGGATCCTATCCAGGAAGTTGCGAGTCACGCGTTTTCGCGTCCTCGGTGCATTTGCCACTTGAAGCGACTGCCGCAACGCGACTAAAGCAGCTTATGGCGATGCCATCTTTATTCACAGCGACCTCGTTGACATTTTGAAGCAGTAAACTTTCGGGTCAGTGAGTTTGACGAAGCTGGCCAGCGTGTAGCGCCCCGGTCTCGTTGAAGCACAGCAAACTAGCTAATATGAAACGGATGGACACTGTTGTGGGCCCCAGCATATGGTCTTGAGCCGCGGAACTAGTCCTGGCCCGATTACGTCTCCCTGATACCCGCGATAAAGAAAAAGACCGGAGAGGACGTGGGCACAACCGTTTACTTCAGAGCTCAACCACGTTGGTGTCGTGTGTATTTATGCCTCAGATGTGTGAGTCATACATGCGCTAACATCGAGACCTAGGTGTGAGAATAATCCAAGATGAATATCCGTGTGAATGAGGAGGGAGTTGAGGCTCCGCGCGGTTGGCGACATGCTACGAATAGGGGAACCCTGTGTCGGTGTGAAATGGTGAATCCGAGTCTCAGACAGTATAGTCGACCAACTCCACCAATCTCAAAAGACAAGGTGTTAATTCAGACAACTTTGTTGATTTCTACATTCGTTGGAATAGTACAGGGGCCATTGAAAAATAGACTAACTTCAGGTAGTCACGCTCAGAAAAAACAGTAACCTTGGGAGTTGGTCAATTAGTGACCTAGCAACGCGGCTCTGTTGGGGACACGCCCTTGGTGGGTAAATAGGACCAAATCCGTCCAATTTCGCGTCAGTGGCACCAGGCAGGCACATGAAGCAGATTAATTTAAGGACTTCCTGCGTGTCCGCCGCCTTGAGGCACTAATCCGGTATGGGCCAGAGTTGATTATTAAGTATCGCCTTACCCTCCAATTGACAGTGGTTTTGCACTATAATTGGAAGTCGTGACAACCACAGCCTGCGTCATTTCGCACCTTGAATTTGTCTTGTTTGAGTTTCCTGTTAGTGCATCAACTGGGTGACCAGTTGTCGCGGTTCTATGTCCCATCCCCAGATCCCTTGATTGCGTGGCGAGCAGCAAGTGAACGCCATTAGCAAACATGAGCGAACATGATGCAATTGGTCTACGTGAAAGCGTTTCACGTGTGTAGCCATGCAATGGAAACTGACTTGCACATCAACAAATAAGCCGAACTACTCGCCAATTGCATTTGTTCGCTTCCTTCGGTCGGGTCGTGTTAGGGCAGATCGTTGGCCCCGGTGTGGCTTCCTAACCGCACTGGGGCGCTTCAATAATTTGTCTAGGTTAATTTCAATCTCAGTAGTTGGTGTTCCTCTTTCAAAACACATCCTACCTTCAGCAAAATTTAGTCTAACCACGCGTGTTAAATGACCCTTACATTGTTGAGTCAAGCTGTTTACTATCGCTGACAGAAATGGTAAGTTGATATTGATTTAACGCCAACAAGGAACCATTTACGGCCTTCAAATGGAAAAAAGAACGGATGATGTCAGTTTTCTTGTTCAAAGCACACTTTAGTGCCCTAGGAGCGCCTGGAAAGCATGCGGAGTCACGAATTAAGAGGTACGTTATCAGATTAAGTGTTTCGTTGGATCTTGGAGCTTGTCCTCTCAGGTTACTGGAATTTTAGATAATCCGCAATGCTAAATCAGGGAATTGTGAAGACCCCCGACCTTTCCCGAGTCACTATCAAATAGCGTGAGGTGACGAATAATAAATATTTGTGGCTTGACTGCATACAGGCTGTAGACGTGTACACGTGGAGTGAACAGACAGTGATTGTTGATGGTTCAAATCAGTTAAGTTTGAATGACAGCTTAGGCAAGATGTAATTATGCAGTTGTGGGTGTAGTACTGCAGTAGAAGCGTAGGCGGAAGTCATTTAACGAAAAGACTACATTTTGGCATTGAATTTGATTCTGCCGACTGCCAAGTGTTGAACGACATGCTGTGGTTCAACACGTGGGTCTGCGACATCAACAGTTAATAATGAACCCGAATATGTGATTAGCAAAAGTGCCGTCATGTAAGGGTGATAAGCCTGAATTAACACAAATCACTCCTAAACTAAATTGCTTTGCCTGACCCGTCAAAGCTAAGCAGCTTTAGATGGCGTGTTTGGCTTTAGATCACGCCAACTATTCACACGACATCCATTGCGTAAGTGTGGATACTTGAGAGAAGGCTTAACTTGATTAACGTCGAGTGTGGCATGATAATCGCTCTTGAGCTTGCTTCAATGGACCTTCCTCGGAGTGATCACGTGACTTGACAGTTCACATTCTACACTTTGAACATCGAAACTACCGACTGACTACTCTCAGTTTTTAACCGAATCTTATTGCCCCTTTCACGGTGATCATCGGGCCACACGCTGAAGTTCAACACGTGGGTTTACTTCGATTAAGTTTGGTTGAACACATTTAATTGGCCTCGTCGATTGCGTGCAAGCTAATAACACACTTTTAACTAGCTCCTGGAGATGTGCGATAGCAGAAAAAGCCATGCGTTTTAGACCGAACGCAACCAGTTGTTGAAAAGTTAATTATTTTGCTACTTGTGGTTTACCTTTAATCAGTTCTAATGGGAACTTTTTTTATTTTACTAACTTTTGGGATGAGAACAAACGAGGACGGGATAGCAGTTTGAAAATGTGAAATATTCGTGGAAACTGATGGCTATCCACGAGCCAAACGCACGGTGAGTTGGCTTAATCTGCGTGTGCTGCTCATCGTGACTTGGTGCTTGAAGAATCACACGTAGTGATGGGTCTTTGAAGCCTGGCTCGCGCAAGAGGTACACTCGTGGCTCAGCGTCTATTTCTGTGATTTAATTAGCTAATAGCCTTTATTGCTGGCTTAGGTCAGTGGCTTCGCTAACTAGATCATCCCTGCATTTCACAAAACCGAAAAGGACTTGATGGTGGGTCGTAAATGATCATCCCTTTGGGCAGAGACATAAACGCACTTGAAGGGAATGCGGGCGTTTCAAGATGCAAAGCTCAGAAGTGGTAATTATCGTTTGAAGACGCACTCTGAAGCACACCAGAAATACGGTTTGGTGAATGTATAATACGAACAAAAAGTGTCAAGCAAAACAGTTTTGTTAATTTATGTGTTTCCTGGAGAACCATAAAGAAGTTCTCCTCTTTCACGTGTGCGTCGCGCCAGGTGATTCCAACTTTTCAACCAATTGGGCAAACCCATTTCCTGCACATCTCGACGAGGAAAGGCTGGCAGCCTGTTGATTGGATCAGAGTGTCAGGCACAACTGTCATCGATTTTTCCGTTGATCATCAAAACGAGTGTCTGGTGTGAACTGGGTGGACCGGTGCGAACACCTCACTAATGCAGACGCCTTCAAACCCCTAACTGGTTGTGTGACATGCAAAGTTATTGGCGATACACATTGTTTTAGCTTGCTTCAAACTGTTTTCACTAACATGGGAATCCAGCAAAAACTGATATTTTGGCAGACGACGCCAGTAATCCCTGTTCTAATGCACCCAGACCTGCCTTCTTCAAGATGCCATGCTCGAAGG
>UXSR01005759.1:0-31944 GCA_900604375.1 Mesocestoides corti
ACTTACTCACCAATTCATATACACTGGCAAGAATCGCAACGAGCTCGAGTCGGCTAAGCAATCGTCGAGCTGGGATTTTTGTGGACTCAAAGGAGCACGTGGAACCAGGTGGTGGAGGGCAATTTGATAAGATATCAAAAAGAGGAAGGGTGTTTTGTAGCGTTGGGAGTCCGGCGAATACCTCCTCGTCCGGCCTGTCACGTGGAATTGCCGATTGGGATCGCAGGGAGGTTATTATGCTCTCATTGAGGGAGGGAATGAGCTTCCGCAGCTGTGAAACGGGGCAAATACACAAACAAACTGAGGCTCACGCAAACACCACACGACACTTAGGCTTCTCTACAGCACCGAAAGAATGCACTTAGGTTGCTCACCTGCATGGTTCTAGTTTGAAATTCAGTGAAGAATGTTGGAAGGTTGTTGAGTGACTCCATCACCTAGACTGTAATAAATTCACAGAATTTGAATTTTACCTAAAAGAGGAAGGAAAATCTGCCCAAAAATATAGGTTAAAATGCGAATCTTTCGATCAAGTGTACGGAAGAACGGGAATCAGGCAACTCTTTCGGATCGAGCGGTAAAAACAGCATTGAGAATTAAAAAGAATATCCAAAAAATTATGAGCGAGCTGTTGAAAACTACTTAAATTGTATGGCCTAAACACAAACACATTTTGTTCAAACAGAAGCTGGATATTTGCTTGTCAATTTCGAACAACAATTAGAACATAGGACACCAAGTTCGAGGCGACAAAATTTACAACCAGACACTCATTTAAATGATACAGCAAGTTACGTCAAGAATAACCTTCGAAGGGGTTCAAAAACTGTTAGCTGAATATGAAAATCTGCGAGGAATGCAAATCCGCACAAAATGAGCGCACATCAATCATTAGGCCAGAAGAAACAAATAATGTAGACAACACAAATAGTCTACTTAACACGTGTGGATTCGCAGCTCAATAACCAGATATGCAATGACTAGAAAAATATTGATGGCAATTTAGAATAATCACAAGATAGTACAAACTAAATTTCACTGGAAGCTTGATCCAATAGGAATTGTGATACAAGCCAGGGTGGCTAATTTACAAGCTCCTAAGCAATTTGCCAACAGTATACGACACATTTAGAACACACTGACAATCAACAAATTAATCAATAGGTGTTATGATATCAAAAATTGGCAACACCGAGCGTCAACACAAATTCGGCTACACAAAATATGTAAAAAACGTCATAAAAACTAATACATGATATAATCATGTTATACAGTACGCAGTAAAGCACATTGGATTAATAATATTTGAGAAACAAATGCATAACTTTGCGAACCTAGAAAATGAGCAAGTAGTAAATGTCCCAGAATAAGATCAAATAAAGTAGAGTCGAACATCAGGAGGAAGAAGGGGCACGGATACAAAAAACTTAAGTTTTATAGTATATAACTCAACAATTACACATACAGTAGACATTAACCTACAATCAAAAGCGTCCAACCAAATGAACGCAAGCGCCAAGATTTCAAAACGGCCCCGCGCGCGAATTTCATTACTTCGATGCATCAAAACCATAGAACCATCATTTTCTTTTACATTTATTCGCTGCGTTTAACTTTCAATTACAAAGCCTTTGTTAAATGTTTACACATAAATAAGTTTATAGATCAATTATTTTTCTCTGGAAAAGTTTGTGCCGAAAACACACATTTCCATATTTAAACATGACTATTTATTTCTAGATTTAGATCCAACAAATACGACTCCAGCACTTTCCTCTATGTACTTTAATTCAAATGAATATTGTATTCCTCGGTTTTAAAGAACCTTCAGTGCTAAGATGTTGGTTCCGCTGTTCAATTCATGATTTCTTTATATTGATTTCGACAGAATTTCGGGTAATTTTTACCATATTCAACAATCCGGCAGAAGAATAGTTATAAAATAGGCGTAAGCCCTGTTAGAAGAATTGAAAATTGTGCATTTTTCATGGATCAAGCGAATTAGTGACTGTCGCATATTTCAAATGTATTTTTAACTTAGAATACATATCACCTTATGTAGGCATCGTTTAACGATTGAATAACGGTGCCTACATAAGGTGGTAATTTAAATCTGCTTGAAACTCTGTGATTTATATTTAAATTTACGCATTATTAAATCAAAAAGTTAGATGTCCTGAATTGCGTTGGAAGTTATTTGGTTCAGCCAAATTTTCAGTACGAGAATGGCTAGTCATATGATATTTAACGCATAATATATGCAAGTAAACTGTGTAAGATAAGGTCCACTTTGCCAAATGGAAATTTTGTCAAATTGATTACCTGTGGATGGGATAATGATTGGCTGTCTCCAGTTGGTTTAGAGCCACTGAATTTCCCTCTTGAAAAAATAATGATCCAAAGCAAAAGTGTAAGTTCTATTTCTATTTTCCTAGAGTACCTTCAGTTTGTTAACTATTGTGAACACTTTTGTTCTTTAGAAAGATTGGTGTTAGTTTGTTTCATTGTGTCCATTCGATTCGCTTTCATAATCCTCACACTCCTGTTATTACCATTGTGTACCCTAAAATTATTTTGACATTTGATTTCTCCCAGGTTTCGTAACATGTTTTCGTTTAATTTTTTAGGTGCTTGCGCTATCTAGCCTGTTTAGAACTTCTAAGGTCATCTCTAGACCTGCATCATCCGTCGTTTCCGCGTTGGAGAAAAAGTACTATCCATACATCGGAAATAGGGAAATCGTTGGATATGGGCGGAATGGCAACCCTCAGTATCTTGATGATCCCCACTTCCCATATCCATCCATCCGTTTTCGAGAAAACGACGATGCTGTATGTTGCACGTTTGTGTTATTTTTTGTAGTTCGAAGCTTTGCGCAAAAAAGAATTGGGCGACTGGAATAATTTAACTCTGGATGAAAAGAAAGACCTTTATCGTCATAGCTTTCGTATGACGATTGCCGAAACTAAAGCTCCTCATCCTCGCTGGAAGCTTTCCGTTGCATGGGCGTGCTTCTTGATGTCTGCGGCAATGCTTTACCTTTCTTTCCTCAATACTTTTAGTAAGTTGCACCTAACGGTGTCTAGGGCTTGCGTCCATCATGTAGCAATTCATGCGAAAATCTCTCTTTTGGCGCACTAACGCCTACTTTCCGTTTTTCAGTCTTGGATTTGCCGAAAATGAAGTACGCTGAAAAAGACTACAAGGAAGCGCTTTTGTACAAACGTCTGTACAGCCGCGACGGTCCGATTGATGGATTGGTGTCGGCTTTTGACTTCGAGAATATGAGGTGGAAGTAGACGCCCCATTAACGCAACCCTTTGACTCGTATCTGGTCTACTCTCAGGCTGACATTATTTCTTATGATTATATTATCGTCAAAACTAAACTTTATTTTCTGTTTCTCAGCATGTTGATCATTGTTTACTCTAGCTAGTCTCAAGTCTTAGCTCACATCCTCTATTCTGTAATTTACTAGTTTACTCGAAATCCATTCGTTTTGGCGACTTTTCGTCGCCTATTTGCAACTCAAGCGGAAATAAAGTCAAAGTTGGAGTCACGTTTTCCCAAAGCAGAAAAAATTGAAGTTACCGATATCAGCGGTAAGTCTTCTCTTGTAGTCAGCACGCGTGTCTATCATTAAGGTGGTTGTGGGGCGATGTATCAGATCTTTGTGAAGTCCGAGGATTTTGCCGGTATGTCGGTCCTTGCCCAACATCGGTCCGTCAATGAGGTTTGGGTTCTATTGTGCTTTACAGTCCCTTAGGCTTTAGGACCGGAAATAAAGTCAATGCACGGCCTAACTATTTTGACGGAGGAGTAGAAAGCCCCCTTTGAATGTAGTTGGCTTTTTAGTAGAACTGCTGCTATCTTAATCCGACTTCGGAAGTTCCCGATATCTTGATTTACTAACGCACCTGGATTAGTGGTTTGACTCTACCAAGTTGTAGATTGCTTGTTTCCCTTTTTGATTTTGCACAGCTAACCTAGGCGGCGGCGGCGCTAGGACTGAGTTATTATCCCACAAGAAAAACGTAACTTATAAGAGTGGATTTTCAACAAACTTGAACATCCAAAAATTGCGTAAACAAAGTTACATGGTGGGCACGTAGTGGTTGTTGACTAGCGTCCGGAAACGGCCGCCTAGTGTCAAAATGCTTATCAAACCAAGCTGAAAACAGGCTGGTTTTTACAATTCTAGCAAACTCTGTGGTCACCCATAGCGTCGGTCCACTGATTTTTCATTGGGCCTCGTCCATGTCCCTTCTCGCTTTCGTGCTGCTGCAAGCGGATTCGAAGCCTAGCGTTGTCGTCCTCCAGTATCTCTGAGCGGTGTTTCAAGGTTTCAACCTTAAGTAGAGAAACGCATGTCAGACCCCACACAGTTCAGGGGCTTCCTAAGTTATTGCCATCGCGATTTGTTGGCGCCAGTGTTTCCTTTGAAGTTAAAGACAGGTCTACCTCAACTCCGTCTTTGGTGTTTTAATAAAAAAACCAAGACTGGGGTACATCCCGATGGGGTTTCCTATCTATGGATGATAAGTTGCTACGGGATGGTACTCGGGAACATCAAGACTTTAATCCCTGTGTAGTCATTACTCGCGTCGAAATATGCTCGTGACAGCGTTTGCCATGGCACTGTACAATGGGGACCAGGGATTACGACGGCATGGATCGGATTTGTGTTATCATTCCGATGTGGGGTCAACGCAGCGAGAGGTCAACACGTGGTGACTAAACGACGCTTTAATTGAGGCTGCTTGGCGGGCTATTTTTTTGAAAACTACAAACAACTATCGTTGAAATCTACCCCCGGCATAACTTACTGTGGCCTGTAGCGATGTGATGGTTCCCTCGAGTTGAGATTGTACCCCAGGCCCAAGCCAATTCTCTTCTAGGTTTTTCAGGCTGCACTGCTCAACCGCCTTTCTCCAGCGTTTTTCCAAGTCCCCACAAAGTCCAAGCTCCTCTCGTAGCCTCTGCAGGCGTTGGTCCTCCTCTGTGACCATTTTGAACAAAATCTTGACAAAATTAACGTGAAACTACTTCAGCGCCTGACTTTACCACCAATAGCATCTGCACACAAGATATGCGCATTCAGGCTAAAAAACACAGCTCTCCGAAGTACTTAACTGTATTACTCTGACAAAGAGGGCTCATTCTAAAGTTGGCACACACATACACACACAGAGGTGAGTCTTTACAGCTTTCGCGGAATGCTAAAGCGCAATTGTTGGGCAGCTACAAGTGCGTTTCTGACAGCGTTAACCTAATCATAGCATCCCTCGCTGCAGTCTACTTAGTCTATGGGGAAGAACGACTGCCTTGGTAATAGCTGTTTGGATCTGTTTTATGGTTTCGTGGGAGTAAAAAAAAGTGAAAAGGAAGACTAGCCGATGAAACTACATGACAGGCGAGCCTTCGCTGCTGCAAAAACATTGAGGTTAATGTAAATGTGAACGCTACTTCAAGATACCGTAACAGAAGCCTGCTGAGCCTCTTGTAACTGTCGCAGGAAGTCCTCATGCCTGGTCTGCATCTGCGTAAATGCCTCCATAACAAAGCTGCTCCCGACCTCGCTGTTCGAATTGACCGTCTTCAAGTCTTCAACCATCTGAGTACAACTGCTCGCATTAGTAAAATAGGCATATAGACACAACCGCAGTGGGTAAAGAGGTTACCTACGGTTTCAGCATGTCACTCCATTTCAAATGTCACGTCTAGGTTTCATAGCGACCGTTTGAGCAAATAATCATTCAACCTTTTGCGTCGTCTTTTTGCCTCAGGAATTTTGGTAAACTGCCATTCTGGCTGTAACACTAGATCGAATGACAGCTGAGTCTCTCTGCTGAGATGAACTACACGGTACTTGGGAGATAAAGAACCACGTTATGTGAGAGCAAACATTCGCCTATGCGGAGAACCGCTGCTTGCTGGATGAACGAAATGATGTAATGGGTGGTGAAAAGGTCGGCAGGCTAGGGCATTTAGAATGAAAGCCTGTTTTGGGGGTCGTTGGTGTCTGTGCCTTCTGACATCACGCCGCTAAACTCACTTAAACAAACGCGACTGATTTACTACGATCAATATACGTCGGTTCAGCGCTGTCACCGCCTATGCTCACCGGACAATATAATGCAACCACAGCCCACTGTCTGTGGAGGTAATTGAATGGTGGACATGTCCGAACAGGACTGCGTTCAGCTGGGCGGTAACTATCATCCACCCTTTGCCTTTCATTGGTCCTATTTCACAAATTTTCCGTAAACGCCCCTACGCCAATGCCAATAAGGTAGACAGAATTTAGTCACTCGGTGTCTTGGCGTGTGTGTGTGTGTGTGTGAACAAGAGGAGAACCACGGTGTGACAGACACCAACCCCGTTCACAAGAAGCTACGACACACGTGACCCAGCTGACAGCAGCCTAGAGAACTAGTCTTATCTATGCTGAATGTGTGCTGTGTTTCCCAAGTGGGACTATTCAAATTGCATTTAGTAGCGAATTCAGTTTGATAGACAGTGGGCCTTTACTGTAGGTGGAGGTGTTCTTCTTCACAATTAACTCGAGTCTTGGCAAACCACACGCTGCAAGATATGCGCATGCCAATTGGCATGTTTATACGCAGGTGTGCGTTTAGTCATGCGGGCTGCTGTTGTTGTTGAATTGCATCGCAATGTCTGGCGCAGTCGGATCAACCGTAGTCGCCAGTTGAAACAAACTAAACAATTTGGCTGAAGAGCCAGCTTGTGCCACGCGGTTTAGCCTTCGGTAGGCAGATTAGATAAACGACACGCAGTGAAGTTGTGGCTGAGACGTGGGATCTCTTAGTTAGAAGATCGGGTGCTTATTGAGAAAGTATTATGCCAAAGCGAATTCACAAGACTTCCAAGAACACTTCATCAAAAGGTAGCCTGTAGGCAACACTGAAGGACGATAGTTCGCGTCGCACAACAATAAAGTATGCTCGAAATAGGGAAAATTAAGGTAATTCCAGTTAGGGAAATCATTCCAAAGTAAGAAGATGGTGTTACTTGTCAAAGCCACACAAGCTGAGGCATCGGAGGGAAAACAAGGAAGAAGAACAACAATGACTGCCATCAAATAGCACACACTCTCTCAAAGCATGCGGAAGGCGGTCTGTAGAGCTGGCTTTATTTACCGCTGGTAAGGCACCAACTGAGAGGACGCGTGATCGGCGCGTTAAAAGCTGAGATAAGATGTGGAGATAAGATGTAGAATGTGGGCAAAACGGCCAGAGGCTACACATCTTTCCACCACAAGCACCGCCATTCCTCATGCCTTCAAAGCCAAAAGGCGCGTTCGACAAAAATTTATTGCTCAACTGTGTCTCCTGCGTGCTAACTAGATGTCATTTCTGTCTGCAGTTGCTGCGGGATTTCCAAGCGGCTGAGGCTTCTTCCCTTTGACCTCGCACTACCCCAAGAATGACACGCCGTAGGTCCTCTTTAAGACCTCCCACGCCAATTGGCTACATGGCAGGACCTTGAAATCAACTTTACCCGCCACGCTAGGATTACTTTTGATTCCATAACGTTTGACAACACTACTGGCGCAGTAGCTGTCAACTCATCCCACGAGACTTCAAGCAATGCTGAACAAGGCCTTTGAAAACGCAGTTATTGAATAGTCAAACTCATATGCTACCTTGTAGGTGCTCTCATCACCTTGCCTGCCACAGAACACACCAATCACCTGTCAATCTCAAGGCTGAATCAATCGGAAATGATTTAGTGATTCGAGGGATTGAATTCAAGCCACCCTGCAAAGTCTCCTGAAGGTCTAATTCCCATAGACAGGAGATTACAACTGGAACGGGGCCAACAGGGCTCGCGTGTGTGTGGACACCTCAACAGTGCTCAAAATGTCAATCCTGCCGATCTCACTACCGTCCTGTGAAGTAAACGCAGGACTCTGGACATGCGAAACACATCAACGCACCCACCATCTTTCGACACCGTGTAGCTCACGCGGAAACCAGATATGATCAAGGGCGACACGGTTAAAGGCAACCGTCTAGACACCTGGACTCTCCGCGACGTTCAGTGCGTGCTCCGTTTTGTGGACACGGAGTGGTCATGGCCGTGGACATCGTCTTGGCAAATGCCACACATTTGACAACGGGAACGTCACGCTTGCACGCGACAGTTGGACGTCGCGTCGACAACACACGACGACTTTGACCACCGCGCGGTTACTGGAAGACCCAACACACATTCAAGAGTCTGGGTCGATGGTCCCACTAGTGGGATACAGACTGGGGTCATCGCACACTTTCATTGCGAAAATCCCTCCAATGCACGTTTAATGTGCAGTGCGCGCACGTCGCTTGTAAGCACTTGCGTGAGGCAATCGCCAAACGTGTTCGGTTGACACACAAACCCAACTGCGCCAAGCGGCAATGCTGTGCCTCCGTGATGCTTTTGTGGTCGTTCATTGAATTACCCTTGCTGTAAGAGGTTGTCTTTCATGTTGTTCTCTCATTCAGAACTCTTTTTCCTTAAATTAAACATAATGCCGGGACGGACTTAGTGAGCCGGGAGCAGGAGTTAGAGGTCCTGGAAACGCTGCCGAATGTTCTCTAGTTGATGTCTGTCAGCCTCGTAACATACACCATGGATTTGTTAGTCAAACATTTAAAAAAGCAACATCGTGGATAAAGCTGACGTAAAACCAAGTTTGCTAGCAGAGAACATGAAACTTCCACCACAACTGACCTCGAAGTGGGGAGCATGAATTTCACGGGATCACGTGATTGTGCACACCATGCATACCCTCTTGCATTTTAGGTCAAAATCCGTAAATTTGCCGCAGGATTGAGGCCTTGTCGTAGGTCATTTTGACGACACGCTCATGCTTCAGAAGGTTTTGGCGAATTTCAACGAGAAACCGGACACTCACCTTCACGACTTTCTCGAGTTGAATTTTACAATCCTCGGCCTGACTCCGTTCGCCCAGTTGTCGCTCGAGACACGCGACTTGCGCTCTGACATCGCGATCCATTGTCGACATCTCGGTGAACAGACGTTGCATTTCTAACGAGTGGGCCAACTTCAGCCTCTCCACTTCATCTTCCAGACCGGAATTCGAGGCCTTGGAAAAGTTGGAAGCACTTAAAGGCCAACGCATCTACGAGCGCACGAGAAATGACTCCAATTTGGATAAAGTTTCGCATTGCCAACTCTATAACCTAGTCTGCACAGATTCATGTGCTGCTTTAGAAACTGTAGGTCAACCCACACGGAAGGCATGCACGAAGCTTGTCGTCTAAATGACCTTGTTTGAAATGGAAGCAGTTATTGCGGGAGTCTCCCAAAAATTCAAATTACTTAATGGTGATTGGAGATTTATTCGGCCAATGAACAACCGCCAATAATATCCTCAACCCCAACTAATTTTAACAACATTTTGAGCCGAGTTCAAGCATGAAGTCCTTATGCACAACATGACGTCTCTTCTTGAATTACAATGAATCGCGATACGCTCCAATCCCCCCGTCGAAGGAGGTGGAATTAAATTGTTTACCGAGTCGAAATTTCGAGCTTTTAAAGCCTCTGTCTTGGTCTACTGGTTTGTGAAGCCCACAACGTCGCTTAACTGGCCGAATTTTCGGAGACCTACTCGGTGACCTAGTCAATCGGGAGAAAATAAAGCTCACAAAAAGCCTCTTCAAATGCTCACCTTTAGGGATTCTATGTTGGCTGTCAACTCTTCAATCACCAAGGCTTGGCTCTTTAACATCCTTTTTTCAAGCGCGTTCTCCTGTGCTTCTTCATTGGCCTTCGTCAGCTATGATTAAAACAAACGCCACAGTGACCTTGGGAGCGCTTGTGCAACTAAATCTGTCAATTTTTGCAAACTGACAAGAAAAACCACAAAATCGCCACTCAACACTAACTGAAGGAAACAGGTAAATGGTGGAGACGATTCGGAGAGCATACCTCAGTTTCCTGACATTTCGTTGTGTCAGATTCTTCGGCGATATTTTTGGCACATCTATGTTGCAATTGGTGCATCAGTTCCTCGTGCTTGCCTCTTACAAGGGCCAGTTCGTCGATTAGATCAGCCAATCGTGTCTTGAAGTTGGTGCCGATGAACTGAAGACTTGAAAATTTAATTAATAGTAGAGTAAATCTTAGGTATCGGCTTTTCAAGAGAAACGATTTGACAGTCGAAACGCCCACTAACGCGAACTAATCGAATCATTGAATTCGGCTGTGATGTTTTTATCCAAAATTATCAGTTATTGATTTTCCCACCGATCGATACATATTTAGTTGAGCATGAGCGTGTAAGGGTTTACATATATGATGAGACGTTCACCATATGCTTATCATTAAGTTATAATTAAAATATGGAGTATGATTAGTTACCTCGATTTGGTTGCGTGGAGTTCGTCTGATACCGAGGAAATAATCGAAACAAACTCGCGATTTTTTCGTTTCAAAGAATAGTTTTTTTCTAAGGTTTGGTTCAGTTCTTTCTCCATGACCTGACACCTTTTAAGATTTTCACCATTTCTTTTTTTCTGAAAAGCATGCATTCAAAGTGAAAACGATGGGTGAAACGTGTTTGCCAGTGTCATATAGTGGTTTCATTCGCAGTTAAATCAACTACAAAGGCAGCCACTGAGTCCGACTTACAAGTAGGTCGAGTTCCTTGTCCAGGTCAACAAGGCGGGCGTCGACGCCAATTTCGCGAGTACTCAGGTCCTCTGTATTCGTTGCCTCGTTTCTAAACCAGTCACTATTTAGCTGAAATCGGAAGAAATTTTTATTTCCAAAGCATTAACATTCTCTTCGGCCGTTCAACTTGAATAGCAATAACTACAGACGCGTCAGGAAATGTTAGAATAACGCTTTTTAAAAGCTTTTTCAAAGTAGACGGACTTTCAAAACCTCATGTCAATTGGTGTGCAGAATTATGTGAGCACGATTCGCTTGTGACAATATAAAAAGTGGAGAATGTGAAATCCCCACCTTTTGACGAATAACTAATAAAAGTCTACTGCTAGATTTATGGAGCTAGTAGCATATGTGTCGAGAAAACGTCCGAATTATTAAATATAACGTACGTGGTCTATCGATTTTTTGCCTGGCGATACACTTGATGTGGATCTACGTCGACCAATACTACATTTAAGACCCTTTCGATCGGTGGAAAGATTTATGAAGGTTCGTTCCGGAGAAGCGGAATGGGACGGGGTTCGCATGCAACTGGCTTCGACTGACGAACCCGTTGTGGTGATATGGCCCTGTGAAGAGTCTGAGATACGTTTGTTAACCTTTCGTTGTTGCTGCGCTTTTGGTCTAGTTTTCGAATCCAGCTCACTTTCTAGTAATTTAGCCAGTTCACTTAGCTTACTCTAAAAAATTAATTTAAAAAACAGCATGTCAATGCATAGATCGTATATTCAGGTATCAAACGTTGATATAGAAGATGTATTCGAACATTTCTATATACTTCCATGATTATTATGAATTACGAATAATTATAAAAAAATTGCAGTACCAAATGTAAAACGTGGTGTGAAAGTGTAATCCACTTTTATGTATAGACACAACATTATTGAATTGCAATAAAAATCCTCTTCTGTGTCTTTATGCCTGACCCAAACTGTTTTTAAACGATTGTAAGTTGTGAAAATCAAAAAATTCAAAGATATTTCAAATTTGCAAAAGTTTGGTAATAAATGTAGTGAAATAAACTATATACTTTATAAAACACACAATCGATAGTCAATCAAAATATAATTCGTGACGAGAAACGCACTAATGGGTTTACTGTACTGAGCGATTCTCATGACTCGGAAAAATAGGACGCCCATCAAAAGTGTCGTTTACTTGATTAATGTAAACTAGGAGTTCTTTAAGTTTAGAATAAGCTAGGGATCAACAATGCATGGTCACTGCATTAACTCTGGAGAGCACTTTCTCGTTTTCGAATTCCGGTGCGCAGATAAAGCTTGAAATATTTTTTTACCACGAATACTTCAAGTTAAATTAGCTTACCAATCCATGCTATGGGATACGTACAAAGGTAAATAACCTATCACATTTCAATTGTTTTCACGCCAAAAGATAGCACAGAAGCCCACAGCTTTTTACCTGTAATGACATATCGCGACCGTAAGCAATTCGTAGAGAGTGAACATGAAGCAGTTAATTTAAAATTGATTAATAAATTAAAGTCGGACTTGATATAATAATCATGGAGTTTGTGTAACCGAACACTAAAATGAGATAAACGCATCTTAATAGTTAAGCCGCACATAATTTTATTCCCAATTATATTTGAGGCAGCGTTTTAAAATAGTTTATGTTCGAAAGGTGCTGGCTTAAAGAATAGGACCAATTTTTTTCAAAATGTATCGACAAAAGTGTGTGACAGGAGGCGAATTCAAAGTCTGGGTCAACAACGCTTAAAAACTGAAAATCGACTAAGAGAATTTTATTCAGTCCTGCTTCCTTTTATGTCACACAGCTACTAGAAAAATTATAACTTTTTTGAAAAGCCACAAATCTCGGTCGTAATCAATGTACTTTCACAAATGCATTGAGATTTAATAATTAAAGGAAACTAAATATTGCAATTTTGCAGCGGTTGGCTGAGAATGTTATCAATTTTGATAACTTGCCTACTCCGGTGCATTTATTTGAAGCCACGTTCCTTCAAACAATCTTAAACGGACAGAAGGTCTCATGCTCTTCTTTTTCAACGCATTACTACGTTAAATTATTTGACTATTATTTCGCTTTAAAGATTATATTGATAATACTGCTAAAATTTTAATTGGCTCTAAAGAATCTCTCGGAGCGATGTTTTAGTGGTTAAAACCGTACGGCAAGCCTATTGGTTCCTTATGTTACAGCCTTCTCTCTATTAAACCGATTTTCTTGTCACGTCTTCGTTACAGTCTATTGCACTATCTAATGCCAATTTTCCAAAATATAAGATCATGCGTGCGTCGAAAGCAAGGGGTTACGCGGAGACCGACAAAAATCCACTTTAACGTTAGAATGGTTGACGCGTTTAAGTCTGAGAACGTCGCTTCTCAATTAAGGGTATTTCTGCAACTTTTGATAATGGGCTTTTCCAGGATCTCCTCGTCTATATAGCTCGGGAAGGTGTTGCAGTGACCGATCTGTTTCGGCGTCCCGGGAACCTTCAATCAATTAAGAAAATAATAGCTGATTTGGAATCTGGACGACCTATTAATTGGACTGACTATAATTTTTACACACTCGCAAATATAGCAAAACGGTTCCTCCTTCATATCGAAGGCGGTATTCTTGGGGAAGAGGCGGAAGAAGCATTACTTAAAGCACTGGAGATTCCTGATATCGATGCTCGTAATGCACAAATGAAATTGTAAGTTAACACCTTTGACAGAGGTTACCTTAAATCACAATGCCATTTTTACTGACGTGCCCATAATTATTTTTATCATACATATGATGATCGTATTATGAGTAACTTTTCTCGTTGTAGGATCATAACGTCACAACCGAAGACCGTTCAACAGCTTCTTACTTTGCTTTTCGGCACGTGGTTCAGAATGATTTACCACACTGAAGTTAATGCTATGTCTGTTGAAGCCGTGGCAAAATCTGTAGCCGGATCGATATTTCCTAGCTGTACATATTCACCGGAAAAAGTGGGTCCTTATTCCTTGTTTTGTATTTCCAATTTTTTTTTCAACCCATATCTTTTTGAAATTTCTCCAATCCACCCATCAGGCATGCTGTCTTTGCTTGTTCAGTTCAAGTTTTCCCATTAACCGAATTAACCTGGTTATTTTTCATCGTGTTTAAATTCCTACCTTGTCGTTCTGGGACACTATTGCCATTTTACTAGCTAATAGATGGTCATTTGTCTCACAATATTTTTGTTAATTGCTCTCCGAAAATACATATCATCTGAAACTCATTCGGTCTACATTAACGTGCTGTGTGCCTCTCCTTTGTAGTCACTAACTTTCGTTAAAGTCCATCTACACTTCCTGTCTTTAGTACAAGTAATTCCACTTTTCCTAGCATCCGCAAACCCCACAAAATGCTCTTCCTTAATATCCAGCGAAACTGTGCCTTTCGCGCCAGTTTGTCGTAGTGCAACTCGGGACATTTAATTAAGTCGTGGTGATGTTTGTGTATTTTGTACCTTTTCAAGGTGGAAAAGGCCTCAAAGGTTATGGAAGTTCTAATCGTCGGTTTCGCCTCGACGGAACTCTTCGGCCGCGAGCTAATTGAGTACTTCACGCGCGAGACTAAGACGAGTATTTCGAGGGTGGAGAAATTCAAGTACGAGTTCCGCTTCCCAAAAAACGTTCCCAGTAAGTTCTCAGGCCCAAATTACCTCACTGCCGTTGTGCACAACTTTACCGTGGCTAGTTTGGTGCTGAATGGAAAGAACTCCCACCGCACACACACGTTTAAGACACAGGAATTCATTCACTTTCGTCTTTTCGAAGCTTTTAAAACGACGCACTAAGTTTGAAACACACCCACCCACGCGCGCGCACGTTGTCAGTGTCCGTAGTGTGCAAGTTAGCAGGGTTGTTGAGTATTGATTGCTTCGCGTTCTGGGGTGTTTACTGTCCTCGTAAAAACGCTCCTTCTTTCCTCCTTCAGAGCCTCGCTCCACTCAAATGTTCCGCCAAATGTTGATTGAGGAGAGCAAAAAGCATGGATTTGATATTCTCAAGGACGGTGAGTTTTCTTCGACTGTTTTAAGTAGCCTACTTAAAGTTACCACGTAAAACAAAACCTAATCCTATTGGATAGCCAGGTGTAGTGTAACCAATAAGATGTCTTTCCTTTATCAAAAGAAATCTCTGTTTCAACCCTGTAAATCGTCGAACCATGTCATGATTGAACGAAATCTCGCTCAAATTATTGGAAGGTGACCCGAAAACGGAATCTGGGGATGTGGCGAGCCTTCTTAATTACGAGTTTGATTGACAATTTTGCAATGTGATTGCTTTTCCCTTTATCGATTTTTGTCGAACATGGACGTCTGCATCGACTGTTCCATTAATCACAACAACCTCATAACGAATGATGTCTTCATAGTCCCAATGACTTATTCCTCGGCCCCAATGTAGTGCAACGTGAAAGCCCACACAGTAACCGGTATAGCCCACCTCGAACGCCACAGTGCACTGGCTAACATGTGGGTCGGCGGTGCGACCTTTCCTACGTAATCCGGTCTGCCATTTATGGGGTTTTATTAATGCCCTTGCGTCTTCTTGCCAGTACCCTTGATGCTTTCTCTTTTGTCCCTCTGTCCGTCAATTTCCCGCTTCCACACAAATTGCAGAAAAGTCATTGCTTAGATTGCGAAATGCGCCTTCTCTCACCACTGGTTATGCTTCCAAACGTGTTGGGCTGTTCTCGTGGACTTGACTGTAGGCCTTTTGCGAATAACTCACCAACTTGACCACCACCGAATCTTGATTAGAGTTCACTGGAGACCTTCATTACCAATCCAAATTCCTGCCTCTGGTGTGCATTTCCCGATCCTGAGTGCTCTATTTGTTGAACCGTCGTGTGTTCTAGTTGTGTTTTCACGCCGAATGCGTCAGTCCGGTTCCTTTCAGTCCTCTTTCAACAGCCCTCGGCTCCACGTCCCTCGACTTTGGCATGGTACTTTTGGTCTCTGTTCACCGAAATGCCAATTATTAAGCTGAGACATACTTACGCAGAGCTAATTGATGAGGCTGTGTGTCTATGTAGTTGACATTTAGTGATGCGGTAATTTGATTTCTGATAGGCAAAAAAGAGCGAGGGAGTTTGATTTTGACGAATAGCCGCCTGCCTGTGCTTTTTGTCAATAAAGAAAGCCCAAATGGTAGGACCTACTCTTGTGCTAAAAACACTCCAGGTCTATTCCACAGGCACCTGTTTTTGGAAGAGGCCACCTGAATGACCTCGTGTCGTGCTTGTTGTCAACTAATTTGGATGCTTTGTCCCAAAAAAGATTTTCTCCGTCCGAAACTCGTTTCCACGTCCCCACACACATCGTCCCCCTCAAGTAATGTCACTTCACCTGTGGGATGAACAAACATCCTGCTGTTTGTGCGCCCTCCTTAATGCTACAAAACCCATGGACTAATTAAATTTGTTTATATTTGATGTTTGTGTGTGTGTGGGGGGGCGAACTTGTGAAAATAGTTGGTTTTCCCTCGCTGTAAGATGGATCGCCAAACTGATGGGTCTTGACAGGGTGGCATTTTCACACGTTCAGCTGCATCAAGCCTGACTGTGCCTTAATCAGCTTACTCTGTCAATCTGTCCTGTTGACTAGCAAACGTCTTGTTAAGCGACCCTTCCATAGCTTACACCCTATTAGTTTGAACAGCTGAGGTACCACCGATTGGCGATTGGTGAGTGGTGACAGTGGCTTATCCTACAATCGTATCCGCTTCATTTTCAGATAACAGTAACTGTGTAATAGTTCTATCAAGGGCCTAGTTTCTTGGAGTCTTTGAAACAATCTTCAACCCCGCAATTTCCAGTCGTGCTGCCGATTCCCTTGCACTTCTGTTGCGCCTCGGACAGAAAATCGATGCTCTCTCCCCAACGCTATCACAAAACCCTTCACTAACCACCCTGTGACTGCTGTTTTGCTGAAGTGGAGGTCGCTCTGTTCTTTTACCTGCGTTTTCAGAAATCCACCAGTGCGACCTGTCTAATCTCCGACAGCGTCATTAAACGCCAACTAATCACGTCGGTTGTAGTCTTGTTCGGTTTTGTGCTCTCACCAAACCGTCCTTGTGATTTTCGTTCGTGTAAACTTGGTGTGCGCGCGCATGTTTATGCTAGAGGTGGACAATTGTACTGTGTTGCGTAAATCTACTTCACTCCGACTCATTCTAACGTGCTTTTTTTGTCACGTGATGAGGTTTTCTTAGAAAGCCATCCTCATCATCTCTCGTCGCCTCAAACAGCAATTTGTTCAGCTCCTCGTCTTTTGCATTGGCACTCAAAATCGATTTCGGAGAAACCTCTTGCTTTGTGCCTTAATTTGGCCGGTTCCAAAGGAGTACACTGGGGCGTTAACACCGACTCCATATCGGGCTTGTTGTGTCTCGCTCTTTCTTTGCATTATTAACGACTGCCGCGACGACGGTGTCTGCAGTGGTTAAAAAAAAACACAGAGCAATTTACCCGTTTCAGGTTGTGGCGTGTTAACTAAGCTCAAGCCTCACATATGTATGCGTGCCAGAGGCGGGGGGCGGGTCATTTGAGTTGAGGACAGCTGCCCATCCACGCGTGGAGAACTGTACTTTCTCCCGCTTGTGTACTTTTTGCCTCCTCGTCGTGTGCTATCATGAGGACACTGTATGTATTGAAGGTTTTTCCTTTGCCTTGCCCCTGTCTAGAAGTCACTAGGGAGGAGTTCGAGCTAGCAAGTCAGCCGGTTACCTACGCCAGCCCCCAGCAGTCCACCGCCGCCGCCGTCTCCGCAGGCACTGAATCGAATGGCCCCAGGCCAGCTGTCACCCCGTCCACTCCGAGCTTCCGTGTCCCGCTCGCCCCCCTCCAGCCCACAACCCAGTCCCCTGTTCCCTATGCGCCTCGCTGCCTCCTCGACGAGACTGCACAGGGTAGGTTTAATTTCCCTCCCCCACCCCACCCACTCGTTTCACCTCATTAATCCCTAGTTAATCCGTCCAGCCAATCCGAAACGCTGGCGTTTTTCATTTGGCGTTCTGAGATGGGCGACTGTTTTGGCATGGCCACCAACGCGTGTCCTGACTCACACACTGCTGATACTGCCCTGGGGACGCGCAAACTGGCTTCTCTCTGAATTCTGCATTATATATCCGTCTGCCAGATGGTGATAGCTCCGTGGCGTTTATTGCGGACACAGCCAAGGGCTTAAGAATCTCCTGGTGTCTGCAATACCGACTCGATTCACGACTCGTGCGCACTTCATTGCCCTCCTCCGATTAAACTGCGTGCCGCGCATTCTTCTGGAGGCACGTGGCACGACTTGCATCAGGCGGTGCTAAGAGTTCACGCAACCCACAAACGCACAAACGGTTGTTTTCGGGTTTCACTAACGTGCAATTCTGGTTGCACTTATGGGTGCTGTTGTCCTTTTCCTGGTGCTGTTTCGTGTGTCTGCCGCGGCTTCAGACACGCGGAAAAGGAGTTGCCTAACCCTCTCCCCACCCCCCTACTCCCCGCTATTCCCTCAACAGCGGTGCGCAATCACGACATGGGGCGTGGTCATGTGTGGCCTTCAATTTGGTTGGGAAGTTAAAAGCCACATCCACCACCGCCGCCACCCGATGTTGTTGCCCGCTCATTCACTGCATACCTCGACTTCTGATTGGGCCCTACCAAGCCTTTGCAGATTTCAAGTGATTCTTTTTGGAATTCAGAAAGCAGCAACAACAACGACTACTGTGTTGGGGAGCGGTGGAATGTCGCTTAATCACGCACTCGAGCTATTAGGTGTGTGGCTTAGTTTTCACTGATTTTTTAGCAAATTTATTCTACGCAAAAAAAATTGGAGAAAAACGTAGTTAGTCTTGGAAATGTTGTGTTGCTGCTGCTGCTTCATTGATCGGAACGAGTGGTATTCGGATGGGTCCGAGTCTGGTGTGGAAGAACTTTCCGTACCAACTTCAGGGGGGTCTTGTCAGTCGCGCGAGCAACGCGAGGTGGTCGAGCGTTGTCACACAGCAGCAGCAGCAGCAGCATGACATGCCTGACTCTTTGTCCAGCAAATGGCCTTTCCACATCTCTGGCCTCTTCGCTCAGTTTGTTCAATTGTCAGCAGTCACCGCCTGACCGGTTTCACGAGTTCGTAGTAAAGTACACCCTTCACGTCCCACCACATACACAGGAGAACCTTCAGCTTCAAGTGGATGTCCTGTTTCGGCGTCGATGTGCCGGGCTGCTCGATATCTATTCAGAAATTTTTACGCTTGGGAGCCCCGTAAAAATGTACTTTTCATTACCCGTCGCAATTTTTCACAAGAAGTCCATTGTGTGTTAGGTTGTGTTAGGTCCATACAAGTGAAACCCAACTTCCGAGTGTTTGAACTTTTCCCATTTGGTGCAAACGCTTGAAAATAGGTGTTTGGGTGAGCCCTACTTAAGCTCCCAGGCCCTTGTTGCGTGTGCGTTGAGTCTTCATCAAGCGGAGCTTGCAATTCCGCATCTTCAAACTGTCGAGGCTGCTGTCCGGGGCGCGGCTGGTCACTAACATCGAAATCGCCACTTCTGAATCGTCGGCACCAAGAACACTACAAATTGATTCTCTTCGTGCTTTTGAAGCAGCGTTTTTTTGCCTTGTTGGAATTCGTGTAAAATGCAGTGCCATCGAATGTGCTGTTCATCAGTTGCCATCGTCGTAAACTCAACTGTTCTTAGAAGTTATGTGACTTCACGTTCAGTTTTCTGAAATCCTGCGTCCGATCCCTTCAAAACCACAAAAAACCGCGGAAATGCGTCTAGTTTAAGCATAATTTTGTGTTTGAAGTGGAGCTCTATAAAACTTGGGCCACAGCACGTTCATCAAATCTCGAACGCCATTCAGCAAGCTCTTGTTGCGTTTGCGTTGAGTCTTCGTCCAGTTGAGCCTTGCGTCAGATTCCTTCAAACCCACAAAAATCGCGAGAATATGCCTATTTGAGTACAATTCTCAGCTTGTGGTTATTTGTACTTATTTCACACATCACATGGCGTTGAATCTCCATCCAGTAGAGCTTGCAATTGCGCATCTCCAAACCTTCGAGGCTGTTGTCCGGGGCGCGCGCCCGGTCACTAGGGCCGAAATCACCACCTGTAAAACGCTTGCCCGTTGCACAAGTCTCGGCTGTCTTGGAAAACAGAAAACGCCGTTTCCACAACACGCGTGTGTTGCCGGCAGTAATCTCGTTGCTATTACGTGACCAGCGCTAGTCGCGTGTGATCCACTACTGCAGCCTAATGCCTGGGTTTTTGCGCACATACACGCGCACAGCTAGAGTTGTTAATCACACTGACCGTTTTGAACCGATCCTGGTTGACGGACTGAATCGAAATATGCACTCCCAGTGGACTTTGGCCCCCCTCAACATCGCTAGGGAGGTCCAACTCATTCCGTGATCGGGCACTTTTTTTTTTAAAAAAAAACGTCAACTTCACACGTTAGTAGGCTTAAGTGGGCGTTCAGTCCCCAGAATTTCGGGTGTACTGCAATGTGTGCATAATTACGTCGCGCTTCGTCATGTCTGGCGGGTGTCTAATTGCATGCCTGTCGTATCCACCGTGGAGGCGTAGATGAACGCTTTTCATGGTTCCTGTTGTTGTGGTGCAGGTACAGACGAAGGCGAGGACGCCGACATCCTGATAGATCGTGTGCAGCAGTACTCCGAGAAACGGACTTGCATCACCGCAACCTCCACCAGTGTGGGCGACCCCCGCTTCCGCCGACGCGACAGCAGCGGCGTGGGGGAGGAGGAGGAGGAGCGCATCTCCAGCCTCGGCTGCCGTCAGTACGACTCGCTCTCTGAGATAGCCGACCTCCCCGAGGTGCAGGATCGTTCTCGGGTGAGTGATTTGGACTTTTTGCCTTGTTTAAGTACACCTTCGGGCTGACAGCTGCTTTGGGTGTTATCTCCGCTTGGTATGGGCATAAATCGGTAATTTATTGGCGGTTTACGCGTACTTTTAGCGTGAAATTACGCGCATACACGCACAGTTGGTGTCATGTACGCTCATTCTAGTCAGTTTTCAAATCTGGCGTTTAGTGGAACGAGCACACATGCGCTACCGTCACGACTACCACTAACCAGACGCGTGTGCTTGGTGCATGTGATTCAGTCGCTTTCATAGTTGGGGGGCGGGGTGAGGCGGTCATGAGTTAAGACATAAAGCCATTAACCTCGCAGCTTGTAAACACGCGAAAACTGCTTAGGCCGCTGGAGGGAAATCGCAAGTTTAATGGTGTTGATTGGTCACCAGAACTCACGTGCCAGTGCTAGCTGGAATCCACTCCAACTGTCTTGAAATTGGTACAACGGTGAAGTCTTTGTCGAAACTGAGTAAATTGCGTCAGGAAAAGAACCAGCCAAACGACCACCTCGCATGTTTACTTCTCTCGATCAGCCTTTCTCCCGCCCAAAACGGCCACCAGCGGGGGTGCAGGGAGCGTTGTTTGTTTACTTTGCGACGCTCGGCTGGCTTTGTTTACCCCTCGTTCCTGCTGTTTTGCTAAAATTGGGCCCTCGTAAACGCTCCTGAAGTTTTCGCCTCGGTTTTTTGCCAGTTAAAAAATCTGCAACCTCCACGTCGTAGCTGCCGGAGTGCACAGCGTGCATTCGACCGGCAAAACTCACCCCATCACGCCTCCGTTCCACTTACTGTGATCGCAAAGACTGGCTGGTCGGTGGTGGTGGTGTTTGTATTTTGTGGTTCGGCTGATGATCTATTATTGCGACAGTTTTGTTCTTCAAATTACTGCCGCTCCAGCAGTTGTCACTCGATGAATTGGCTTGCTATCCACAAAACACGCAAGTAAATAAGGCCTGTCCATTATCTGTCCAGAAGACAGTCTATCATCTGCTTCGTTTGGCCGTCGGTTTTGTCCGCACCACGACAGGCGCAGTGTCCACTTTTGGTTAAAAGGCAATTTCTCAAAGCACATCGATTATCGTGTCTCCGGTATTAAGCTCGTGGTTACTGCTAAAGCTATTCTCGTTTTTAGTTGTAAATGCTTTAACCAGTTTGTGTAAAACTTCGTCTTACTCACAAAATTCGGCAGTTTTGCAATCACGTTAGTTCCGTCTTAATGTCCTGTTAGTAATGCTTGGCGCTGCTAGTCTCGTGTAAGTGTTGATGCAGGAGAAGCCGCGTAGTCGGTTTCGGCGACGATGTGTCTGGGTGCAGGGATCTGCAGAAGCTTGTTTTGCCCTTTTCCGAGGTGATTGGTGGCTGAAAAAACGTGTTTCTGAAGCTGCAGTTGCAGAACATCGGCTGGGGAAGTCGGCGCTGTTTAGACAACCATTTCAAGGGTCCTGTGATCGGGCAGTGGGTCCGTCGGGCGTTGTTTGTTGTAGATCGCCGCCTTCGTGACCACTTCAAACACCGCTTTGCGTCGTCTCTCGCCACAGAATCGTTGAAGTCGTCGTCAATACTAGACGCTGAACATGGATCGGATTCAAACGTCGCCTCGTAACCCAAAGAATTCCACACGCAGATGAGATGAAGCTCTGGGTAACAATGGGATGCTACCGAGGCGTTGTTTTCGCATTCGCCTGACACCATGCATTCAGTGTGTTGAGGTTTTTTGTGGGGTCAAACTATCGAGCGTTAACGATTTTACTGTTTGTGTATCCACTTTCTTGAGCTCTACGTCTAGCAATTCGTTAGATCTTCAGAAGCCAGTCAAATACAAGCTCTAATTCATGACGTTCAACTGGATCGAAGAGCCTTCCGATTGCCGATGGTTTATCTCTCTCAAATTCCCGAATCTCCTGCCGAGTTAGTCTTGTTAAATATCAACCAAAATTCTCGAATTAGTCGCCAGACAAAAACGGCGCTGGCGTCATTGGATTACACGAGGTACACGATGGTAGAGGTGGCTTTGTGTACACAAAATCGGCTCCACGAAAACCCATTAATCGCCTTTTTTCGGGTCTCGTAAACTCGGCCACACGCGGCGTGTTAATCTGATTGTCGTTTGTTAAGCACACGTACACCTTCTCCGTGGTGTTGCATGGTCAGATGGTTGCTGGGTTGGTAGCCAAATGTTCCCATTTTCGATAAAGTTGATGTGTGCGGTTCGGTTGCGCTCACCACCACGCCTACCGGTCTTTCACTCGACTGCGCGTCAGCACTCTGCCGTGGCAGTGTGTCTGTTGCTATGGCAGCCGGTGCCTCTTCACGGCTGTCACCGAATGCCTCTCGTTATTGATGCAGGTCACGTCTGCAACGGACGCTCTCTGCTCACGATAATGCAGGTGGTGGAGGTCACATTACTGTTGAATCCAATATGTGAGGTGCGTTCCACGTGGAATCCGGCTGCCGGAACCACTGACGCGATTGCCTTGTTGTCTTGTCTTCTTGTAGTTCTTCGTTCCCGGCTCAGCGACCTACGGATCGTGTTTCAATTCCGTCAAGAAGAAACAACTGGAGCGTCTGCAGAAGCGCTCGGATTGGTTCCTCAGCCCGCCAGCTGGCCTTCGGAATTCTGGGATGATGCGCGTCGACTTGCCCACCACGCCGGGTATGTCACTTTTTTTTACATCTACGCACCGAAAAAAAAGTCATCTATTTCATTTCTAACACCTTCACGCGCTCACATAGATGAATCTCGGCGCGACACAACTACGACAACCGGAAGTTTACTATGAGAGACTGTCTTGTGCTGGTGGCAACGTCGTGGCAGTTCCTTAGCGTCCAAGTCGTTTTGACGATTCCCGCTTATTCATGTTGGCTATTTTTTTCAGCAAAAAAGACGGCTGGTCTTTTTTCTCACGAACACAACTTTTTTTGAATGCAAAACGCACTTAGAAATCCGCACCTACCAGTTCAAATGACGCTTCGCGATTCAAATTCAGCTTCACCCCTCCCCCCCCTGTGAACACCTTCAGTTACTGCACCGTGTGAAGACGCATAACCAGTCCAGGCCCGAACCGCTAATTAGCATTTACTGGGCTCTCAAGTTCCCATCCACTGTCGATTCAGGTTTTAAAGATGCGTGACAGCGGGTTCTTCTAGGTTCTGTGGCCGGTCCCGCTTCAAGCTGTTCCACGCCACTCCAACCCTTTCCAAACCAAACTCTAGAACTACTTCGACAGGCAGAGGTGGCGACAATTTGTGGCCAAAATCGACCAAGCACGCCTGCTTTGTCGGCCCTTGTCTGTTGAGGATCGCCTTGTCGTGCTGGTCTTGGGGATGAATCGTTCCAACTGCGGTAACGCTATTCCTCGCATCCTCTAGTCTGCCTGCAGTGCCGCTTTAGCCTCGTGTGTGTGTGTGTGTGTTTGTGTGTGTGTGTGTGTGGCGCTAACTCAAACACCCCACGCCAGCCCACCAGCATGTTATCTCCCAGCGCTATTTTTAGCCCGCGGTCGCCACAACGGGGGTTCAACTTTGTCGCGCCACGCCTCTTGCTCTCCCTCACTCTCTCCCGCCCTTTCGTTGCATCGTCGCGAGGCATGCGTGGGGTACTATTTTTAACAAGTGTCCGTTTCCGTTTTGGCCGTAAGACGTCCCTAATTTGACCCACTTACCGCTGCTCGTATTGCCTGTCCTCGCAGTAGTGCTGTTCCAGCGCTACCGCCTTTTCTTGCGCTGAAATTCAAACCGAACGCAAACTGGACCGCTAGTCGCTTTTAATTGCCCAAAATTTGCCCTCCCATTTGGCCTGATAAGCTCGGATGGGAGTTTGGCGGGGGTGGGGGTGGGGGAGTGCGTATGAGTCCTTGCCAAGTGAGATTATGCGTGTGTGTGTGTGTGTGTGTGTGAACTGGAGCCGTTGCCCGGAACGGCAATAAACTGACGTGTCGGATCATTCGCTTCTGCGCAATTACCCGACCGACAAATTTCCCTACTTCCTCCCTCTCTCCTCTCTCTCAGTTTTCCTAAGGTCATTCTGCGCGTTCTGTAGCTACTTTTATTGATCGAATACCGATACCAAGGAAACACTGGGATGGCAGGCACGACCGTTTACTAGACAGCTCAATCTAGTTGTGTTGTGTACATTTGCGGTTCAGTGGACATGTACGAAAATAAACACAGGTGTCTGTGACGTCACATGACTAAAACGGGTGGTGGTGGTTTTGGTATATGCAGGGAGGTTAATGAAATGACGTATGTTGGAAGCTTCGACGACTGGGGTATTGGACATGAATCAACACGAATCCCTACACCGCAAATCCCGCTGCTATTGGTTCTTCAGTAAAAAGGATCACTGCTGATTGGCCGAAAGCCATTTCGATATTTTCCGTGTCTAGTGTGATCACTCCTGTTAATGTTCATATGTCGGACATAATGGGCTCCGATTCGGTGCTCAGCGCTCTGAGATGACTCACAGGCGCACCGCACTCGCATCTCATTGGTCGCATCGGTTTACTCCAGCTGCCCAATCGGCGCTTCATCTTTCAGCAAGTTGGGTTCCGAATTGGAGGTCATTTTGCGCAAATTCACGTCTCTCACCTTGGCTGGTTGGAATTGGTTGCTGTGTTGTGGGCCCTGCCTAGATCTTTTCTTGGTATTCAGGTAGTGCGATTGTCGGTGTCCAGCGAGAGACGTCGTGTCGAATAAACACATTCTCTTTGCCCCCACAGAGGCCTCGCGCAATCCATCGAAGGTTTCAAAAGGCGTCAACGGCGAAGAGGTCAGTCGAACTTGCGGCACCCCTGAGCCTCCAGCGCATCTTCGACGGAAACCCAGCAACCGCCAACCCCAGCAGCAGAACCCCCCTGCTGACGCATGGGCCACCAGTGGCCCTCCCCTCTACACCAACTCACACATACCCTCCTCCAGCAGACAATTCACTCTTGCCTCTTCCCCCTACGCCAACGCTGATGCCTCCTGTTCGGCCCGTCGCGGCGCTGATGGAATCGCTGACGCATCATCCGCCAACCACGCCTCCGAAGATGAATTGGTGAGTTTGCATTGCGTTCCCTTTCGACGTCATTGATTGGTTATTTTCGTCGAATCGATCAGGTCCCGGGGGGTAAGTGGGTGGGCGGGTGGATGGAGGGGTCGTTAGAGGAACATTTTAGCCCTGACAAGTGGATGGGCGTGGTATTTTGCGTGACACGTTATTACGGTCTGAGCTCAGTCACTCGGATAAACACGTCAAGACCAGCAAATACGACTTTCTCAAACGGTGTTTGAGGACTCATGTGTGTCCGCTCGGCAACATTGCTGCTGGTGCTGCTTTGTCTGCTAATATTCGTGACCCCGTCGAAGTTTTATGCGTTTCGCTGATGGCGTTGACTCACGTGGTCATGGATTACTCTCTCTCGCTCTCTCTCGGACACGCTTTGTTGGTGTGTTTCGCAGATCCGAGTCAAGCTTCGTGTGTGTGTGTGTGTGTGTAGGTAGGGGTTTCGTATTTTGAGCTGGGGATGTCCCTTCTTCGAAACGTGCAAGATTGGTCCAAGTGTCGTCAAGACCACCACCACCACCACCACCAAGAAGAGTACTGGGATCTGACACTTGAATGTGTGTTGGTGTCTTCCAGTCACCGCGCGGTGGTCAAAGTCGTCATGTGTTGTCGACGCGACGTCCAACTGTCGCGTGCAAGCTTGACGTTCCCGTTGTCAAATCCGTGGCATTTGCCAAGACGATGTCCACGGCCATGACCACTCTGTGTCCACAAAACGGAGCACGCACTGAACGTCGCGGAGAGTCTAGGCGTCTAGACGGTTGCCTTTAACCGTGCCGCCCTTGATCATATCTGGTTTCCGCGTGAGCCACACGGTGTCGAAAGATGGTGGGTGCGTTGATGTGTTTCGCGTGTCCAGAATCCTGCGTTTACTTCACAGGACGGTAGTGAGATCGGCAGGATTGACACTTTGAGCACTGTTGAGGTGTCCACACAGACGCGATCCCTGTTGGCTCCGCTGCAGTTGTGATCCCATGTCTATGGGAATAAGACCTTCAGGAGACTTTGCGGGGTGTCTTGAATTCAATCTCTCGAGTCACTAAATCGTTTCTGACGGATTCAGCCTTGAGATTGACAGGTGATTGGTGTGTTCTGTGACAGGCAAGGTGATGATAGCACCTACAAGATAGCACATGAGTTTGACCATTCAGTGATTGTCTTTTCCAAAGACATTGAGTCGAACGTGTTCAGCATTGCTTGAAGTCTCGTGGGATGAGTTGGCAGCTGCTGCACCAGTAGCGTTGTCAAACGTGATGGAATCAAGAGTAATCCCAGTGTGGTCGAAGAAGTTGATTTCAAGGTCCTGCCATGTAGCTAATTGCCAAGTGACGTGGTAGATCTGCAGATCTGTCGATGCACAGTGCCCCCTTTGTTGAAACAGTCTTGGTAGTCGCGTGAATTCTCGTTGGGTTATTAGTCATCTGCTCATTTGCCAACCGCTGCATCAGCTGATCGCAGTCAAGTGCGCTTGGTTTCTGCTAATCCACTGTGATCTCTCTCGTGCGTGCTTCAAAAATGTGATCACAGGTCCCGTGAATTGCCGTCCAATTCCGCGCGTGAGTACCTCGCACTTGCTGCTGACTCCCTTAAATTGTGGTAGTTAAACGTATCCGTGGTCACGTGAGTCCCTATTTGATTGGCTGGGTTGTCTTCGAGGGTGTTTTTAACCTCGTCATCACCAGACTACTACAAGGCGGCAGACCGTCTGATTGTTATCATCGATGACAGCTGGTCTGTCGCGCCATACGACGCCAAATTCGCGTTTCTTAACTTGCGATGGGTTCGTTAAGTGTCTTGGAGACAGATGTGCTACTTAGTGCAATAAAGTAGTCTGTTTATTACAAACAGTCAGTCGTGTGTTTTGTACTTTCAGTTGGAGACACGGTACTTCGTGGCAGTGAAGTACTACGGTCCCGGACCCGCGTCATCGTCACAGTCACCCAGATCGAACGGCGTATTCTTCACGCCTACCAAGAGCGTCGACGGTACTTCCTCCTGCACTCCCGTGAAGTCATGACTTCTTCCCACAGTCCCCGCCACCGCCGCCTCTGTACATATTCCTCTGGTTTTAAGCCCTTCCGCCCGCCAGTTCTCCCAGCCGCTGTTGCTGCTGCTATTCACTTTTGTTTTCTTGGTTTTTCGGTGAATGATTTTCCTCTACTCGCGTGTGCTTGTGACCACCTCGACGCTGCCTGATATGCAACTAACGCCCCCTCAACTCCCCCACCCCACCTCCACCCACTTAACCGCCTCTCCGATTCTGTTTTGCGCTAAGTAGGGTCCTGTCGCTGTAGGTACTTTTCTTTTGGTGAAAGCGTGTGCGTCTTTAACTAATAAACTGGTGGTTTGTGCGTGCGTGTGCGCGTTCCCCGGCTTTAACCGCCTCCTTGCGCCACATCAGGGCAGTTTGCATTGCGTCTTGTCGAAATCCCGTGTGAGGTCAAGAGGAGCCTTGTGCACTGTTGCGAGGGCGCGGTAACTGGTAACGCCAAATGTGTTATCGCCCGGGACGCGTCTTGTTCAGCACTTGTGGTGACTGGCGACAATGCTTTGAGGTAGAAATGAGCGTTCCTGCTTGCCACAGGTTGTCCTAAAGTCCATTTGGGCATTGTGGAGTATTTCGTTTCCCAGGGAACATTCATTATTTTGGTTGTAGTTCGCCTGCTACTAGCAACTGTTAGGTAGAAATGCATTTGGAGTGCGGTCTGGACGCGATTAGATACCGGGTCATTAAGTGCTCGCGTCAAGGCAACACGCGAAGGAGTTGCGATTAGTTGTGGCCGTGGAAGCAGTGAGGCGTGCTGAACGGGTTCTCGTAGACAATGATATGCACAATGTCGATAAATACCATCGCCATAGACACTTATCCTGTTGTTGCGAATGAAGTCGGCAAAATTACGGTTGTTATGCGACTAAGAGAAGAGTGTAAACGTACTTTATTTTCAAAACTGTTCAAATCGATTGCGAATTGTGAAAAATCATTATTTGTTAACAGGTCAATAATGCATTTGCCGTTGCCGATTACCACTTTCTCCCAATAGTAGACAAGATACTTCGATGCCTCTTCTGCGACAAAGAAGCTACACGCGGTGACTTTGTTTCGGTGATGTGAATGTCGAGCACTCGTCAGATACACTACCGTTTTCTCTCACCTTCCGCAGCTGCGTCGGTCGTAGGCGCCGGCATTCCAGATTATCGATTTTTTCCATCTCAGGAAAGTAGGGATGACAAATCAGAACTAGATTTAAAAGTACTTATCCACTTGATCCGCACTCTAACTACATTTCTACTTACCTATTACTAGTAGCAGGTGAACTGCAACCAGCAGGAACACTCATCACGCCAGCAACCAATCCCAGCCAGCCAAGGTGAGGGACGTGAATTTGCTCAAAACCACCTCCGATTCGTAACCCAACTCGCTGCAAACCACCTGCAAGATGAAGCGCCAATGAGATGAGAGTGCGATGCCCCTATGAGTCATCTCTGAGCCCTGAACATCACCGATCAGTATTTACTGAAAAACCAATAGCAGCGGGATTTGAGGAACGCCTTTCAAACCAAACGCCACAGCAAACCGGCCGATTGCTGACTCACTGTCATGTGTTTTCAACGCCTCCACTGGCGGCGTGGCAATACGACGCAGTGTTGGTGTGTGGTGGCGTGCGGGTTCGTGGTGGAGGGGATGTGAGATAGACAGGCGACAGCAAATCGGCTGATTTGTGACCCTCGGGCGGACCAATCACAATCAAGGGGATCCTTTTCGCGCTCAGCTCACAGCTCCATGAAAAAAAGCTCTACCGACTGAGCAAATCCCATCCTTCAGACTCTGAACTGCGTCTTTTTCTATCCCATTTACAGAGAATGAAAAAGGGGGCGCAAATTTCATCGGTAAACAAAGCAAAATTTGAGGGGTTAAATGAGATTTTTCAACCAATGAATGCTCATAGACCACATCCATTTATTCAAATGCTCTGGTGCTCTTTTTGAAATACAGCACTTGTGTTTTTCGAAATTTTGACAGTTGCTAGGCGTTGGAGGCCCTCATGAAACAACACTTGTTTTACACCAGAAACTGGTAAACTGCAAATTATAAAAGGTTTTTAAACAGCATAATTTGCTGTAGTGGGAATCAACTTCGTTAATCTTGGGCACCAGATCGTTATTTGCAAGATTATGAACTGAAAGTGTGCTAAGATGGCGTGATGGCCACCCTAGTAAACCCTGATCGATAATCAGATAATCAGATTTAAGTAATTCGTCTAAGTAGCGAAAAATGAATCCGATTTGAATTTGGAACAACAAACCAACAAACAAATAGTTAAAATAAAGCGTAGAACTGCTATGAAGTGATCGTCTTTCTCTTCCAAATCACGCCAGAAGTGTTCGATGGAAGTCAATGCTGTGGAACTACGCGACTTTTCCTCCAAATCACGGCCTCTCGATTTGCTGTGTGCATTTCGTCATATTTGCATCACGGTTATATTCCCGGTGATTGGCGATGGAATCGTGATCGTACCTAGTCTAATTAAGTCGTCTATTAGCTGGCGTCCATTCGTCTGAATGCATCGTTGAATTTTATTCAGCCTTGCATCAAATGACACAGGGATTGACGTTGCAGCATCTTGCTTGTCGACGTGGAAGTACATGACATCGGTACTCTAGCGCGATGCAATGATCCACGCGCTATCAACACGCGAATCGTGGTTCGACTAATTCTCAACTGGACCACAATCGTTTAGTTCGGCAGACTTTTTGACAGCGGGAATTGAACGAGCCAACCACGGTGTTTGGGGTTTTCTACCAGGAAGCTTTTGCACTTCTTTCAGTGGCATTCCATTGCTCCAGACGTAGAGTAGGTCCGAAATCTTCCTGAGCTTCAAACTACGGTGAGGCCACAATCATGGATGGTGAAAAAAAAACTGAAAAACCCTTCATACTAAAACGTTTTGTTTGTGAGCATCACAGATCCATCCATCTTAACTTCTGAAGGATCTGCTGAAGTAAGAACAACAAGTGACAGTCGAAATCGCACCACAGTGGCACTCATAAAAATTTACTAAAATGCGAGATGAAAGATTGTCCACAAAGATGCAGGGATCTCACCATTTGTTACATCCCTAGATTACGATTTCTCTTCATGAGCGTTGAAGGTGCGGTGTTCTGTGGGAAGTCGGAGATAACTGCTGCCCAGGAATGAATGCGATCCACGTCTTCAACAAGCTGTCACTGAAAATGGGTTCTTTCCACCAATCAACACACGCGGATGGTTATCAACAGAAAATCGTCCACAATGGGGTTTTGAACTCACGGCTTGATTATATGAGCCCAATTTTCGGTCCGTTTGTAGGAACGAACTGGTCCATAGCATGGCTTTCTTTACAGGTAAAATAAAGCGTTTTTGTGGAGTGGGAACCATGTCCTGTCTTGTTGCTTAATCGCACGATTTTCCTTCTCAATCATCTTCATTTCATTCATTTGTTAAGCAGAGAACTAGCACATTCACCATCACCATCACCCAAGAATTCACATTTATTGCAAACTTATTGGATGATGAGCAGTAACTTGTTTAATGTCAAAACATTAATTACACGACATGGACATATCTCCCCATGTGTAGGTATGGCGATGCAGCAACACCTCTGAAACTCTGGCTGATTCACCTTGGCTCTTAAGATTGAACCACGTGTTGTTTTTTCTTGCACTGCTAACTTTCGATTCCGGACTCAATTTTGAAGCTACGTAGGTGACTAATTGTGTTGGATATCAAATGTGGAGAAGCTGACAGATGTCATCTCCGTGGATTACGCCTCAACGGACCTTACGCCAAAGCTAGATCTAGACCTTTATTTGTCACTTGTGCACCCATGGATCTTTGACAAACCCCCTGATCAAAAATAAGATCTCACAATGACTACATTTCTAATTTCTATTGAAAATATTCAAGGGCAGGGGAAGATCAAAAGGAAAGTTGGCTAGAAGAAAAGAAATATAGACCTGGTGGGAACATGTACCTAGAAGCTTTAGCGGTTGACGATGCCAGGTCCAGACTCGTCGTACTCCTGCTTGGAAATCCACATCGGCTGGAAGGTGGCGAGGGAGGCAAGAAGTGAGCCACCCATCCAGACGTAGTACTTGCGCTCAGGTGGCGCGACGATCTTGACCTCCGTGGTGCTCGGAGCGAGCAAAGTGATCTCCTTCTGCATGCGATCAGCGATACCAGGGAACATGGTGGTGCCACCGGAGATGAGAATGTTGGCGTAGAGGTCCTTGCGGATGTCGGCGTTGCATTTCATGATGGCGTTGAA
>UXSR01005760.1:0-10739 GCA_900604375.1 Mesocestoides corti
TAACCCGCCAGCAGGCTGCATCACATTGCTGTCTCCTTCTAACGTTTTGAAATCGGTTTCAGCATTGCTTTCTGCATATTTCTCGATAAAAAATAATGTAACACATACGCGGAGTTCCCTCAGGAGAATGTACTTTCTCAAGGGATTCGCTCAAGATCTTGGTTTCACATCGCGACAATTCTAATAAAGCCGTCCCATAAAGGAGATTTGGAACCGCTAAAGTGTCATGTAAGTCGCCATTCGCCTCAGCTCTACATTATGCAATATCAAAAGGATAAGTAACAAAATTACAAAATCTGACAGGCCCTCTGGAAGCACTGCACGGCACTCGCGAATTCCAGGCAGAGAAGACTTCTTTTACCAGTGGCAATCAGTTCCTCGACTGACGGCTGCGCAGACTCACCGTGATCGTCTAAAGGCGGCATCAAATTCTAAATTCAACGGCGATTCGTATCAGCCCGTTAATTGAGTGATATTTTAAACAACATAAACCAAACAAATTCTGATAATGTCAATTAGGGTAAACAAGGTTTAAAGTTTCAGACGGCGAACTTTTTCTGCGTACATAAACAGCACTAAAGTGGATGACAATAGCTACGGTTTTAATTCTTATTTCTGCAGCCGTGTTTATCTAGCATCACTGAATATTTATTGGCAATGTTCATTTTAATATTATATTCCTCATAGAGTTTTTCAATTCGAAATTTTTCTTCCTCTTTAGGATTATTGCATATTCTCTAAAAAAATACGCCGTTTAGCTTAAATCGACTCCAAATTTGAAAACGACTGCTCGTTGTTTTTTTCCGTCAAAGTAAATTTAAATGTCTACCGAAGACGTACTAGGAGGAAATTAAAAGTAATCTATATTTATGCCTAAATTGATTCACAGAAATATTAAATCAATCGAATTTCTAGAAAACAACTCGCAGAATTTTAAGTCGATTTTGACTGAACTTTCGCAAAATAATTACTGAACTACGGCGATTGCACAAATCGTCGTTTGATATATGTAGTTCAGACGGAGCGGAATTAACTGAAACCCCGACCAGATTTTTACTAACTATTTTGACACAAATCCAAATGGCCACAAATATATGATAAATGAACACACCTTTATTTTTATATAGAGAAAAGAGGGACGGTGATCGACGAAGAATCTAAAATTAGCCGCATGAGTGCAGGCTTCACTACAAAAGTCACATAAGCAAATTTTTCGGGGAAATGTGTCAAGAGTTGTAATCGGTCTTAATCGTGTTTCAGTATAAAGGCACGGTCTAAACGGCAAACCAGACATAGGGAATCCCAAACAGAGTTGTTGCAACAACGCTACCAAAGTAAGCGTATTGTAGCAAGGGATGAACAAATAGGAGTAGGGCGGTAAAAGATGCTAGGCAGGTAAAAGCTGTGAAAAGCCAGCGGCGACGGAGGCGGGGCAGCTGCTCAAAACCGTTAGGAACCTTACTCACGGAAAGATTCTTGAGAAAGGCGGCCTTCACCTCGCTTACATTTGGTTGCCTAGACTGTTCCTTTTTGACTTGATCGAGGTCAGCAAACAACCTAAAAAAGATCGGCAATTAGATTTCCTTAACACAGCTCACCTCAAGTAAAAACACCATGGAACATTCGCTAATAAGATAAAATCGGTGACGCATGAAGGCCGGCGGTTTTTTAAGTTATTCTACTACAACAATCAGTAGCAAACAAAACGTTAGGATTTCATAGCGTGAGTAAATAAATAGTGAGAAATAAGCATTCTTTCTGACGGGGCCATCCAACAACGTTTTACTTTCTTCTAAACAGTAGTGGTGGCAAAACAGCTAGTGCACTTCATACAGTTTCAATGAAAAAATTTAGTTAAATGGAAAAGCCTAAAATAAGTCCTGAAACGCAAGCATTATGTTCTTTGTCCAGTATTTGTGAGGTAATATACGGAACAATCCTTAGTCCTATAAGTGTAACACTTGAAACACCCAAACTGTAAAGAGATAGCTATGGGAGCCAACTAACGGTTTTGTATTTCATGTTAAGTTTTTGGCGATATAAACAAAAACCTTTAAAAAAATCAGGATTGTTATGCCATTTGTGCAATGGGAGGTGGCCTTAGCCACTCACGAAGGTTGCATGACAGCGACACTTTGGGTCGCGAGGAGCTTAATTCCAATACTGGAGACAAAAAGGCGTGACAAAAAACGCTGAGTCGATTGCACTACCAACGAAAAGTACGCCAATACCACAACACCCCAGTGTGACAGGTATCTAGACTGCCTCCAGCCAATTGACACTTCGCTCAAATTTAGCTTCGCACTGAACGTCAGATATTGATTCTGAGAGTATTTAAGATATTTGATGACAAATTCAGAAGGACAATAGCTATTTAGCTATTAAAAGGTAATGGAAGTGGTCAAACTTTTGGTCCAGTTAAATGTATTAACTTACCGACACTAAAATAACTTCACAAACAGAAGTGAGGACACCACTTTTTAACAACCAAAAGGCTTTTTATAGTGTGACTTGCAGCCTTAATCAAAAACGATCTACAAGTTTCGCTAAATAAAAGGCGACGCACATAACACAAATGTTTGCGCGATTGGCCAAACTTAAGAAAATAAGAGGTTTTAACAGATAAATGTAAAATTAAAGAATAGTCCGTTTAAGACGACAAACGATCGTGCTTAGAACTACATTTTAGTGAAATGTCAAACTGAGTTGGAGACATAAAATTGGATGAAACACCAGAAAATTTAAGCAAAATTACTTGTCTTTTAGAGCAAAACGCGATGATAACCATGCACGAAGGGCATCATGTTCTTGAGGCACATCAGCAACGGGACATCGTTGTAAATGAATGTGCAGAGTATGAGGCTTCATAAGGTAGGCTTCAAGAGAAAGAAGGGATACCCAAAATATCAGAAAAATGTTCCTAGAGGAAATTTAGATTCATACATTTCAGTTAGATTTCTGTGTTAGTTCACATAAGGTTAGAGGAATTGGACATTTGGCACGTAAAAAAAGGTTTGTGAGAACACTCCGAGACCGAATCGAATCCGCCAGAAATGCCATAACTTGTAGCAAAGAGTATGACAGCCAGAGAGTACGTTTGCAAACAATGCAGTCCTCCCTGGTGACGAAGCCAAGTTAAAACATGCTCACATTGGTTTCATTCGGAAATAGTGATTAATTAGTTTATACAAGTACTGTAACTTCCAGTGCTACCAACTTCGGTTTCGACAATGGGAAAAAGGTAGTAAACACGGCAAAAAAACACACCGACAGCATGGGTGTGGTAGTTTGTCTATCAAACAGGTAAACATGCCCAAGAAGCTTTACATGTCGGATTGTACATTATGCGTCAACAAACGGATGAATGTCTGTCAATCTTCCCTGAAAAGCTAAGCATCTAGCTCGAGTGCCTGCAGTACATCACAAGAGGTTATACTGAAAGAGACTTACAAAACAAGCCAGGCATGGGCTTGGTTTTGTCTAAACAGCTGCCGTTTTCGTCGCCAAAGACCACTGTCATATCGTATACTGCATTCAGATGCGAATACATATTGTTCAGAAGAAGCTCAATGCCACGGACACGTGGAGTAAGATGATATTGAAGAGGAGTTAGATCTGCAAGAAAATGAACACAGGTAGACAAGTAAATGATTTTAAATAGAAAAACCATGGCTTAATTCTTGTTCCCCGATCAGGATGAAATAAACGAAAATTTTGCACTGGTTGCTTACTTAAAACTGCGCATGTAAAATTTCATGGGAAAGTAAGCGCATATTTTGGTAGTTACTGTCCGGTTACAATCCTGGCAAATTTTCTGCATTTAGAAAAAAATATCCTAGCACCACGCCGGCATACAAGTAACAGGTCGCTTAAACAGACAGAGGACGACTGCACCTCAGGACGATTTCGTTTAGATTTGAAGACTGCATAAGGGTGAAAGTGTGTGTAGGTATCCACACGTCTGCTTGGGGGATGACATCCTGAATAACGCAACTGTGAACTAGCTGAGTAAACATAAAAGCGAACTGCTCGGTGTCATTCAAAACCATCAGTGCAAAAACGCCGTTTTGTAATGAAATAATGGCAACAGGATGACCTCATTTACGGCTTGCGTAAAATTTGTCTAAGGCGATGGACAGGCATACAGGGACTGATAAGGAAAACAGTCTACAAGTCTTTAGGCGATAGTGATGCGGAGAAATACAATATGAAGTAGACGAGGTAGTCATCAGTAAGGATGGAAATTTTCAATGTCACTCTACGAAAGTTGTTCCAGGAAAGCTGTGGAAATCAGCAACATTGAATGCACTTAATTGCACAAAAGGGCAAACACACAATTAATTTTGTTCGCTTTGAAAGTGAGATGCCAGTTGCAAAATGCAAGCCACCCTACAATGAGCACACCCTACTCAAACAGCTATGCATACAATGACCAATGATGTTTTTCTAACGAACGAAGATCACAACCAAGTTGACAGAGTTTGTTGCATGTTTGTTCATAGTGAAATCATAAGCGCAAATGGTCAATTATTGTCCGTAGATCAGAGGACGACAATTACGGCCCGAAAAATTAAGTATTTTGTGCCATCACAGTAAAAAGAAAAGGAACTGGTTGATAAGTTGGCTGTTAGGCACGGGAATTAATGTACGATGCAGAGACAGTTGACGATGGTCAAATCACACAAAAGTAAATAAATGGCAACGAGGAAGTTATTAAAAGCGATATTGTTTCTATAAAAGCGGCGTTATTCACTTTTCACTTAGTAAAAGGCGTTGGCAACAGTAGTCCTTTAAGTGTCGGTGGAGTGCAGCCTTTGGCACCAATTGTCGTGAATTTGATGCAAAAAGTGTTTACATTAATGGCCAAATTCTGCTCCTGATATAAACAGAAATAATCCAGGTACCAAATTTTAACTAGAGCGACCTATTTCATGACAATAATGAGTGAAAGCAAGTGTTCCAGAAAATAAGTCCTGATGAGGACAGTGGGTACATTAATTTTGCTTCCAGTAACGTTACGAGGAAATAAAAAAATCATTTGAACTTGGTAACGGTGCATGAGGGCATTCTTCACCAAAACAAGGAGCGCAAATAAGGTGCACCATGCATATTTTAAGCGGATTGGATCAAGTAACGTAACCGAGCAGGAAAGGGCACGCGCAATTTGTTTTCAGATAAGTATCATCATCAGAGAAGTCTCGTCGACTCCAAAAAGCACAAGAATAAACGGCAAGTCTGAGCACAACCACTCCAGATAATTCGTACATTTTATGAACACCCCAGAAAATATTCTGGGGCTTGCCGGTGCTGTATCAAGGAGGGGAAACCCTTAAGTGACAATGACATTAGAAAGACACCTAAACCACTTTGCAATCTTTGGTCTGGTCGATAAAGTTCTGAGAAGGGGCGACGTTAAACAGAAAACTCTGGATTACTTCAATAAGTATAATTACACAAAAACTGGCAAAAACAGAGCTAAGCAAGAAGTAATTTTGCTAAACCAACGAGAGACAAGACCAATCGAAATAAAAAAAACGGAACTAAGAAGTCGAAGATTTTCAGGCCTCCGAAAAGTCAAGTGATCAGATGATTATTTATGACGCCGCTGTCAGGTGAAATCAGAAATGCCCAACGCATCGTACCAGTAACCGTTCCAGCATTATAGATGTGGGCCCTGTTTGGGTTCTAATCCCACACCATGTCTATTTACTTCTACACTGTGTCTATTTAAGAAAAAGCACCGAGCAGACTGTGTTTGCGTAACAAATATTACACAAGAAAACATGCAAAAATTATTCGGCGATGATCAAGGCAATTGGCGTGAATCCTCATGCAAGAGCCTAACATATGTAATGGCGCAGGTTTACTCAAGGGAACACCAGTATTGTCACATCAACTCGATGAGCCGGCACATCGACTAGACAGTTTAGCAAACCCTTGCTGAAATAAAAAAAATGGGTACCGACCCACCAGTGTGTTTTCTATGACTCAAAAGGGAATTAGACAACGCATTCTCCAGTTGCTAACGGAACCGCAAATCTTCAAAAATCACTTCTTTTTTGTCCATAATCTTGTGTAATGATTACTGTCTCAGCAATCAATGTCATGAGCAAACTTTGATATCCCAATGTAATTATTTTGAGCATTGTCAAAAGTACAGAAACGCTATTTACTTGTGGCAAGAATGAGGTGAAGTTTTTCAACAGCTTGATCTAACACATAACATGGATCATCTGGACTTCGCGTGATCAATTATCGGTGTCATGCGCATGAAAGTGCTCAAGCTACTATAAGTAAACAAATTGTAATTTTTGATAATGTTTCAGGGAATAGAGCACTAATGACTTCTGGCAATTGACAACGAATTGATTCAATGCAGATTCGGAAGCGAATATAACTACGGTCACCAATTATTCCATCGAACTAGCTTGGTAAAGATGGCTAGAAATGTTGAACATAGATAGATTTTCGTAAACACTAATAACTAAGTGAGTTTTGGCGGCTTTTTAAAGCAGTTGACACACTTACGAAGGTTATATTTTACACAAGTCTACACCAAAACAACTTAATGATGGCTTAACCCGAAAGGGGAGAAGTATATGTGTGTGTTTGGGTCAGCTTAGTCGACAAGACTATGCGAAGAAATTAGTCGGCAGAGAAAGAGGATAAGGCTTCTTCAATCTAAAGACCTCATTAACCGATACATATACGTAATAAAGAAAAATTAAAGCAAAATTCATGTGGGAAAAAGCATAACTTACTTTTTGAAACGGCGAAAGCACGACTCTCCTCAATAACCTTTGGCTTTGCTGGGCTGAAACGATCGACTTCCGGGAAGGCGACAATCCATGACTACATATGTAAAAGGATGATTAACAATTGACATTTACATTTGTATTTAACTCCACCTCAGTAACTCAACAACAAAGTTTGAAAAAACGGAAACGATTTGTAAGAAAAACACGTCCTACATAATAAAGCAGGGGGAGAGCCCAAACTGGTAACGCCAGGTACTCGTTTGCTACATGTTTTCACCTTAAGCAGGTTTAAACAATTAAGGAAACGTAAAGCTATTTAAGCTAATTGGGTTACCATGGACACATGCACAGCAAGTTAAAAAAAAGTTACGACAACGAAGTTGACTAAAATGACGTTGCTTGTCCCTACCTACAAATGTCGCTGTTGGTGCTTATTTCGGTCTCATTTTCACTTCTACTAATTTGATCAGAACTTAAAAATTCACCAAAAAATAGAACTCTGTGCAATGAAATATAGAGAAATACCAAATACTTTACAAATAGATAAACTAGGGTAGTGCTTTGACGCAAAAATCAACTCTAATCCTGTCAGGGAAGAAAATACATTGGTTCAGGACTTTAAAGCGGGAGATTAAGGGCCTTGTACTTAATGTAAGCATAACAAAGCAACGTGACTAAGTCAGAACTTTGGGCGCATTATTGTGTCACAACAACCCAATGTACATCAAATAATGGCAGTTAACTCTGATGCCCATCTTAAACAAATTTATAATCACAAATACAATTGTCAGGAAAGCAAGATCATGATAATTTACAACTTCATATTCAACAGTGGATGGATATGGGGTGACCAACTATTAAGGATACACCAATAAACACGCAATCATAATTATTAATGAATAGTTTGGCAGAAAGATTGTGGAGGGAACATTTCCATAATATTTCAGATAAAATAATGCAAACCAGAGACGTTGATAGAGCGATTATTAATTCCCTTATAGACTATACTTTATAGGTAACACCATCCCAAGGAAATTTGACACCACATTTGAGTAAAAAGACAACAGACAAATTTGTTGTTTACCTACGGAGTGAAAAGGGCAGTGATACTTTCAATAATTTACGTGCAGTGAGAACATAGAAAACAGGGAAACCACGTTGGCAAACACGATTCGTTGCAGACGGTAGACGAGGACAGAAAACCACGTTTATGGAGTATACATGAACTGGAAACAAGAAGCTGTTAACATCGAAAACAAAGTAAATCATTAAAGTTTTGCGGATAAAAAAGACCTCTAGTGAAGTAAAAAACAAAGAATTTCACGACATACAGAAAACATACTGCAAAACAAAACTGCAAAAATATACCTGACATAATCGCGCAAAAAATGTCAATTGAATTGTTGAAATAAGGAAAAGGCAGTTCTGACATGAAGCGACAAATTAGCTTATGGTTGCAGACTATAACAAACGCGTGCAACAAACGGATTGGTGTCCAATATCCCTTACATAGGCCGATTTATTATCTTCAAGAATTTAGAGGAAAAATACACAGAGAGCAAAGGTGTAACGTTTCTTACCGAAAGATTCTTTTTTTTAATGTAATCCATTGTGGCAACAGCCTTATGTGCCTCAAAATTGTCCCGATTGACGAAAATGAAGCAGTGCTACGGAAGAAAATATTATTTAAGAATGATATCAAAAAATCCGACAAATTAAAACGGCAGATATGATCTAATTGAAATTGTAGGTAATAATAAGATCGGAACTATCTAAACGAAGCCAGATTCATAGGTTGTTGAAAACTAAGATGGCAAAAAGAAATACCAAAACCAGTTAAATTAATTACTAATTTCGACGGCTAAACAAAACAACTAATACCCACTCTAAAATAGTCCAAAACAATGCATTGAAAACAGGACATGTAAAAGGATAGAGCAGCGCTTGATAAATTAGTTACCTCATGACCTAAACTATATACCCCGTTTATTATTCTTATCTTTTCACTGCCTAAAAGTTACTCAATTTCGTAGTTGGTAAATTTCAAAGGTTGGTTGAGGAATTAAGGTGATAGACGCAACATTCGTAAAAGTAAATACCTAAGCATCAAATATCCTCACTTAATATTTTACTTGAACAGCAACTAATTAACAAAGTGCACAGAAGTACACTAATGTACAAACGAGCATTCGAACAAATGGCAAAAACGGCTTAGAGACAACGAACCTGATAGAAGTAGTAGCCAAACACTGGGATATACTTAAGTGCATTCAGCAAAATAAAGCGAAGTCGACCGATCCCACCCTGTCTCGCGATAATCATATTACAAATAATCCAATCAACTATTGACGACTGATAGAAAAACATGACCAATACCTGTTGACTGATGGTTACACATTAAAATCACATTTTCCTTGCGTTTGGTATAGTCGTGGTCCCCATAAAAGTAAATCTAAAATGCCAATAAGGAAGAATTACAAAATTACCCTTTTCGTTGCAAACGTTTCGAAAAAAAGTAGCACGCAACGCTGATACCATGAGAAAAGTTTATCATCGAAAGTATGATAAACCATCGTAGGGAGGAAAAATCCAGCCAACCGTAACGCCATCCACATTACCATTACTGTTGGCGCTAGAGGTATCAAAATAATAATAGCTAACAGTGGCAAAAAGATCATGACTGACGAGGAGCGCAGAACACTCGACCTCTCAAAAATGAATTGGGCTAGTCAAGCTAATGATCTCATTGGTGATTAAATGTTTCGTCATTTAATAAAAGGGTCACTCAAATCAGGTAAACAAATTAAAGCAAGTTGCACAATTATTTTACATTAAATTGGTTGTTAATACATACCTTTTTTTCAGTAGCGCGTTTTTTATGACGTCATTGAACGAAAAAAACATTTTTAATTGTTCGTGCTAATGTGTGATGTTTTTTTAGGAGCTGTGTAACATTCAGGTTCTTAAAGATGTGGTTGTTTTATCATCCTGAAATTGCGAGATCAAATAGATTAAATCAGAATATTGGTTTGTAAACATTTTTCATTTCCTGTATATGCAGTGACTATAAATATAACGCGTTTAAATAATTTAAGAGCATACCGTCGTGGTACAGCGTACATCCTATCTCCATACTGGTACAGTGATGCCTTACATGTTTTGAATGGCTGTTATCCAAATATAGTGCATTGTAATTACTGTATTATTCACTCATTCACAACGTTTACAGACGATAAAGACAAAAATGCCTCATATATAAATACATATATCTCCAAGATTATTATTCATTTATAGTTGTCTAAATACAAATAAACTTAGGTGTGGCAATGACTATGTTTCCAACACCAAAAAATAGTATAATATGCATTTGTTGACGTCATTTTGCACCACTCACTACCACAAATTATGTAAAAATAATATCACAAAGGATAAAATTTTGAAAGAAGCATTATGGATTTTACTGCTGTGATTAGCTTCCTTCCTCTTAAATTTAAGATGTCGACCCTATAGTAAATTCGGACTGCTAACAATTAAAATTCAAAATTGAAGTTTAATGACAATTTTGTCCTTAGTTTGCTTCTTCATCTCTATCTCAGATTATTAAGTATCATGGCAATTATTATGGAGCGATTACCTAATAAAAACATAGGTGGATTCGCAAAGGTGTAATTCTAGTGTGCAGATCTATATTTACAAAAGGGTTTTGTTCATCCGTTAGAAACACGAAGAAATTTATACATCTTTTCTTTTATTCACATGTCAAAAGTCTTATGCGAGTCTCTCTAAGATGAACGTAATTAAACAAATACAACATTGCTTAAAATATTTAAATTCACGTCGCTTTTAAACTGAAACATTCTATTTTTGATCGCACAGAATTTTTTTAAGTCACTTTAGTCATTATGCCATATATTACATTTCAATAAAGCGAGCAGCTGCTGACTCCCATATTAGCGTTCAGAGGAGCGAACCCAGACAGTG
>UXSR01005760.1:11386-31878 GCA_900604375.1 Mesocestoides corti
GTTGTCAATTTAGACCTGGAATGGAAGGTCGTGTACGTCGGAAGTGCTTATAATTCTTCCTTGGATCAAACATTGGATTCTATTTTGGTTGGTCCTGTCCCAGTTGGTAGACACCAATTTGTATTTGAGGTAAACTAGTTTTTCCTCAGTTATGCCATTAGGTTGATTCTCCTGACCCGAAGAAAATCCTTCCCGAAGATCTTGTTGGAGTTACGGTTGTTCTAATACAAGCCCTTTATCACGAACAAGAGTTTATTCGCATAGGATACTATGTTAATAACGAATATAGGTCCGAAGAGCTTCGAAATGAACCACCTGCGGAACCTTTGCTTGATGAAGTAACACCACGTGTTGCCTTAATGTCTTTTTCAGTTAGAACGCACGATCATTGCATCAGACCCTCGAGTTACCAGATTTCCTATTGATTGGGGCGATGGTTTGCTCGATGGATGTCCTGAACCTGAACAAAAAGAAGATGATGTCGAAGGAGATGTGCTAGAAGTTCGAGGCGATCAAAATGAGAAAGACGAAGATGAGCAGGATTGCGAAGAAACGGAAAATGATGCTGATGACACGGGAGAAGAGGAGTTAGGTGAGGACGAAGATATAACTGAGGATGAAGATGGTGATGAGTCTGAGGAGGCTGACGTCGAAGAGGATGTTGATCTCTCCGAACAAGTAGCTGACGAAAATGGCGGGACCGTAGCCATGGATGTTGACCCATCCCTGCAAAAGAATTTCCCTAGCGCCACCACAGATAATGCCTCGCGTACCTCGGCGTCTCCTCTAAGACTACTTTGATTTATGATCACTCAAAAGCAATCCTGTATTGGTGTGTGCATACTATTTGTATAAACGTACTTTTGTAATTTTTTACGCTGGTTGGTTTTCCATGGTACTGAGTCGTTCCAAGACTTAGCGGGTTGAAAATCCTGGCTAGCACAAACGGCAATCAAAAAGTACGAGTTTCCGTTTCAATGTACGGTGTCTTAGGTGCGATATTTTATTACTCCCGTATGTGAAATCGTCATTAACTCCAACATATTGCGCTTCCTTTCTAATGACAACTCAGGGTTGATACGTTGGGCCCACCGACCTCGTGCCCCATTAATGCTTGCTGAATGGTTGAGCATTTCAGAATAAGGAACTGGAGCACTTGTAACACGTCCGATTAATAATACAAATAAATGTTTAATAAGAAATAGGTCTGTGCTTCGACAGGCCAATTGGTGTTCAACACCCGTACAATCTTCTAGCGAAGTAGCTCCCGCTAAGTTCTTGAATACTTTTTCAAGTATATTATTGTGAGCTCAGTTTAAACAGCTGCAGATTTCCCATTCCAAAATACAACCTACCTGGCTCTAGTAATTTTCCTAAATCGAAGCACCACAATTCGCCACACGAATCATCCGAGCTGGTTGGAGTTAACTGCAGCCAGGCAATCGCCAGGAAATGCCTAATTACTGTCATGGTCAACCGCTTATGTGACAACGGCTCCTAGGCATCCCTGAATTCCGTTCTTCGTAACATTCCAATATATAGGCATAGGTTGCTACATCACATTTATGTAAAACATGTTTCCAGGTCGACAAGGAAGGGAAATACATATGAAGGAATTTAGTTCAAGTATGAAATTGGTTTATTTAAACATTGCTGCTTAATTGGAAGGCGTAGATTTCCAAATCTATGGACGATTCGAGATCTACAAAAATAAGTATAGTTGCAAATGAACACATCAAAAATTAGAAAAGCATCGCGGGATACAACCGTGTAATGAGAACTACTTTGAAGATTTGGGCTCGATGATTGGGCTAAGCGACATGCAGGCTCAATATATACACTTCGAATCTCCAACCCTCATACTTTCCTCAAAACAATTCAAATTGCGTGAAATGCAAATACATAGGCAACAATTTACTGTCGCCGGTGCAAGACTAAACTTAGGAATTTAAACAGTGAGCCACTGATACCCTTAGGAGTGTGGCCCTACGTTAGTGACCAAGTTACAAAGTTGGTACGACGTTAAAAAGTTGGAGGGGAGAATCATCTGACGGAGCAATTGCTAGGTTTCATTAAAATCTATAAAAGAGAGGAATAAGCTAAGTAACTTCGCGACATCGTTAAGAACACGATACAGTGAGGCAATTTAATTGTTGGCCCAATTGCAGTAGGCATCGTGGCATGCCCTGGTGATTTATAAACTACAAAGCCGCCCGTCTCTAGGTCTGGATAAAGCTCAAAAAATGGCAAACGGTATTGACGAAACGACATGGTTTTTGTAAAACGCCCTAAAAGGCGCGTGCTCACCAAGCGCTAACAGCCAATAGTGCAATCCGGAGTCCCGGTTATGGCACCCGGACTAATGCCACCATTTATTAGTGCCACCGCCTCGGCCTGTGTGGCCACGGCGATTTCGGCGTCTCGCTCGATTCCAACATACTTCAGCTGTTCAGTTGGGCCGTACCGGTAGTCAAAGAAAAGTTCCTCGCCTGGCTGAATGGCGCGTTTAGCAAATATTCCTATCCGGTGATCACCGTTGACCATCATCACCTACGGCAGTAGAAAAGCCATATGACCAAAGCACCACGCCATTGCATTTGTCGAATGTCAACTTAAAGCAGAAATCTAACCTAAAGAAAGTCCAAATATTAAAGGGCTATGTATGTAGAATTCACAAAAAACCAAGGAAGCTACGAACTTGAAAATGACAATCACAATATTCTAGCAAACGTAAAGTGTGATTGGCCATACAATCAATTTTCCACTGGATTATTCAGCACTTTAGTGGAATCAGAATCCATTAAGTAAAAGGAAGAGCATGATGTTTGTTGACTTTAACGCATGACATAGAGCCCAAAGCAGACGGAGATACAACTACATTTAAATACACCAATCACAACCGTGAATTCTGAAAGCTATAATGTTCTAACAGAGGTTATGAAATCCGATGTTTACGTGAAAATCCAGTAAAAAGTACCAAACACCAGTTTGACAAATTTAGCTGGTGTTTGGATTGTAGCTACGAAGGTCAAGTTCTTACCTTAGCGTAACAATTAGGACTGACGGAATGATTGGCGAACCGGATTTTGTTACCTTTACGTGTGGCATCCACAACGAAATCCCGATTAAGATTAAACAAGAAGCTGCTCATTGTTCGATCATAAATCTTCCCTCGTCGATCCGCCTCGTCCTGACTAATAATCTCCCCACAGTACTCGTAGATGAACTCGTTCTTTTCAGCACCCTCTTTCATAAAAATGCCCCACCTAAAACAAAGAACACATTCGTCAGCAAGTTGATGCGGACCAGTGCATGTTTGATTTAGCCAAACTGAATTTAGGGACGCTGCAGTGATGTCAGCGGAAGAAAGTTACATGATTGTGAAATTGAGAACAGCCATATTCGGAAACGTAGTTTTGTGTACACGATCTGAAAAACAATCCCACCTTTGGCTTGCATATGTTTAATGTGATGAGCACATGTACGTCAAAATTAAGGAATGGAGAAGCGTAAACACGCGATCGTTCATAAATCTGCAGACACCAAGGTATAATTATACAACTAAATAAGGGAATTTGTTGCAAAATTTATTAAAACTGCTTTCCTTAAACACCTGAAGCTCTTTTCATACAAGTCCGACCCAGTCGCCGTAGTGGAATCGCAGTCAAGTGTAAATCTTATCCTCAAGACGGGTACCTCCCAATCAAATATTATCACCAACGGTCACGTTTCACGACACACAGAGAAACACATAAGTGAAAAATACAATGGAACTGATCCGCCTGTGACAACTGGACGTGGTCAAATCTGATTTTCAAGCAGTAACACATTTTTGCGTTGAACTGAAAGATTGACAATTGAGATAATATGTAAATACAACATCCGACTTAACGTTTAGGCATCTTTGTATGAATCACAAACACGTGGAAAATTTTGGGGATAAATTGCTGTCAAATAAGACTTCTCACTTGTCTAGTGAAGGGCTAAATCCTGTTTTTAGCACGTAAAACATAATTTAAAATATAAAAGATACCACTGGTGTGGATTTGAAAAATTCTACCCCGCGACATCCGAAGGTGCCATTAGCAAGTGTTTGCGCCAGCCCCTCTGTATGGCTACATTGCGACAGGTCGTTGACGTCGTAGTTGAGCAACCGCCTGCGACGTTGCAATGATTCGGACCCTCTTGTGGTAGCAGAGGTTGACCAGGTACGCCCGCTCCACAAGACGTGCAAAGATCTGGATCGCATTCACGAACCGCGAGCACGCAAGGGCACAAACGCGAGTTGCACTGACCACGGCAGCGACATCCGGTAAATCTAATAAAAGTTTGGAGAAAAGCAAAATTACTAACGCAAATAAGGCAATAAATGAATAGAGTTTGCATACTTCACTGTTGTACACAGAATGAGACATGACATTGAGATACACCTTAATCACAAACATCAAAAAGTAGGTCCCAAGGTGGGATATTGCCGGAATGGACGCCTAAAACGAAACACGTATCGTAGCATCCGCCAAGAGGATACTCGGTAAGAAGGAGAACAGAAATGGGAAAATCACACGGTGCATCTCAAGAGTTAGACCAACAGCATCCTAAATGCTACATCGACTTTTGGAGGATACATAGCCTGTTAAACAAAATTAATATTTTTTTACAGAAAATACTCGCCTCAAGCGGGATAATCATTAAAAATTCAACGAAAAGGTGGGTTAGAATTAACCTTACACTTTATCATCGCCGGTAAAATCTGACCGAAGCTATAGCGACATGAATAGTATGCGAAGGCTGTGAGCATTATTAGAATCCCCATGTTGTTGATAAATACTAATTTAACTTTGTAGGGTTTGAAGTAGTTCGAGAACGATAGGCGTAATGGAAGGAGCCGTATTTTTTCCACAGTATGTATATAAAAAGGGAATGTGACTGATAAATAACCACTTCTGCAAAGGAAACCTAGGTAGCTGGTAGGGCGGAAAGATGAAAAATATTAGTTACTGACATCTCACCTATTTGAGCAGTCACTGGGGCACTGACAAAATTTTTCACAAAACGTCCCCGCCTGCCTGCAGGAGCAAAACTCATCGCAACGCGAACCAGGGTGGTCGCAGGGATGGAATTGGTGGGCAAAGCACCCGCTCGCTAGCTCATTGCCGTGCGCAGCCTGTCCCATGTGGCCGGACTGGGAGTCGTCGTCTTCGTTGCCGTGGCCATTACCCAAAGGACCTGAACAAGGCACACACGCAAAAACGGCTCACTGTTGGTTCGGCATCGTGAAATGAGCAATCCAATGGGCCGACATGAATGAAATGCCAAACCACTAATAGTGTAGCATGCACCATATATAGGCTGATAGATGTTTTTGGTAACGCGATTAGTCTTCAAAGTGGTTTCGATGACTGGTGAGGTCTAATTCACGGTAATACTTAATTTCATAATTACTGGCGATCCATTTTTCATTATCATTGATAATTTGTTTCAAAAAATTTATTTAAGCCAAATGTAACTTCGTAGTGATAATTGAAAAACCCCAAAATCGAGCTTCCTAATAAATTCAAAATATTTTAATTGTTATTTTGTAAACGATACATGTAACGGCTCTGCGGTTTAAAGCACACTTCATCGGCCTAAATTGTAGCTTTGATTAGATCATCGCTAACTTCAGTAGGTCGACCAGAGCGCTGGTCAGCACTGAGTGAAAAATCCCCGGAACGGAAGTTTGCAACAAACTGTGCCAAGTGAGCTAGGTTGGACAATCAACACAGTGAACTTCACGCATTCTCGTGTGAGCTTCAGGAGTACCTTTGCACTTGCAGACATAAAGAAGGTGAAAATCAGCGACCCTAAAAGCTGCAAAATTTATGTGCAAATGGCTTATATATAAACCAAGAAGAAGGTAGTTGTGAAAACCAAAAACACTTTCTTACCGACTGATATTTGTTTGCGTGTAGCTAACTTGTTTAATTTAATGGGTTTCTAGGAATTCTACAGCGTTTATAACACTTACCAAGAAGGAAAATTTCACACTAATTTTAGGATTCTTTAACCTATTAAATTTGAGGCAGCCCGGAAGATTTAAGGGAGTTGCACGAAACACATTACAAGAAATAGACTTCAGTTGCACTTGGGAATTTTTGCTAATTATAAGTGCCTCACTTAATCTCCATGCTTCACGGCGAGTGCAGTACACAACAGCAAATTAAAAAGCCTCACTCATCACGTCTTCTTTCGGACCCCCTGCTTCAGATCAGCCGATAGTTGTGCGTGCAGAACGACTGCAGAGGAGGAAGCCAAACTTACCGGAGCGGCGCGACGCCAGTGGGTGTCTAATTTGTGAAAACCTGGACCGTTTTCCTTTCTTCTTTTTCTTCTTTCCTCCGATTACGAGGCCTGTCAATTCACCATTCACGCCATTTGTCGTAGTACAGCCCTCGCCATCTGATAGCTGTACATCCGCATCTGAATTGGTTGTTCCCGTGTCAAAAGCGCCTTCAATGGGTCCCTTGCCGTTGTTGGAGCTAGGAAATTCGCTATTGCGTTGAGTGACAAGACATATCTGTCCTGTGTCTGGTCCAAACAATGCAGCGGCATCAATTGAGATCTGTCGCATGCAATGACGATATATCTAGAATGGTGAGTTAAAACCACCTTTAGGTTGTGTGAATGAATAAAAACACGTCTAAAATGAAGATGCGACTGGTAAGGCTAACAGAGGGCATTTCGTAAGTTAGCCAAATATAGGGGGTTGATAACTAGACAACCTGGAACACTAGATGATTAAGGCGGTAAGCACCAACTACTTTAACCCGCTAGCCTTCCCCTGTCGATTTCTTTGATTGGAGGATTGTTTTCAGCTTCTCTCGGAACCATTTTAATGACCATTCCCCTACAAACTCACCTCCCTGCAGGTCCGGGTACTAATAAAATCAGCGAGGACGCAACACCAGTTATTATTGGAAAAACTGGGTTGTCCGAAGGGGATATAGAGAGGCGCAAGCACCTCAAAAAGAGTTTGCTCCGTAATTTCCCAATCAGTATCCTCTTCCCCTTGTTTCACTTCCTGAGCTAATGACGCTGTACCTGAGCCACGGCAAGCGCGGACACAATCTGGACTGCAGATTGGAAGATCTAAAGCACGAAAGCAAATCAACTGCTAGTGCAATTAACCGCTGGATTCGACATAGGATGGAGACCGTTAGCAAACTCATATTTAGTAAAACATTTATAAGATTCATGTAGCGAAACAAGTACATAAAAATACTGTCTCAAGTTATCCTAAACTATTCCACTAGACAATAAATTTTTTCCGGTGCAAATCATTATTTAATGCAGGTGATATTTTTACTTCATTAAATTCAGCCGAACTAACCAAAAGACACGGATTTAGGTGCAAAAGTATCTTAAGTGTAGGAGATTTCTTACAGGGAACACAAATTCGTATTTCTGTGTGGGGTAATCTTAGGGTCGCCAAATGGTGCAAAATTTTGAAGCACAGATTCAAACCTGATACGATAATTAAAAAATCAAATGTACTTGAGCCTGCCCATGATTTGACAGGCCACCGGTGACTCCACATAGTCTGCGTTGATTTATACGGATGCAGGGCACAGTCATATTTGAAACAACGACGACAGAAGAGAGCACGGAAGGTATGCAAGGCGTCATGGCGAGATGGCTTATTTTGATTTCGTTCACACATTGCTTTCACCTCGGCCGGGTTGTCTAAATTCGGACATGATGGGCTTCCTGTCTCAATAATCTACACGCAAGTTAATATAAGGAAAATGTAGTGAATTGAGCGGCTATAGTTCAATTCGGAAAAGACGGACATTTGCGTGAATCAAACAACAAGGCAGCGAAGGTGAGGATTCTGAAGTCTATATAAACATTTGGCGCAGAGAATGATGCGAGTTAAAAGGGAGTAATTATGCAATATTCGTATAATTTACCTTCAGAGTCTAGCGATTTGAAGACCTTGGATAACATCTACAACCCAGGTTAAATCGTCGAGAAAAATCAATTGGAACACAATTATTTTAGATAACTACACCCAGACGCAATGATAACGCAGCTTGCACTCGTTATTCCAATAACAGAGACGATAGAAAATTGGGTTAAAGCAGGGATCTGGCTGACGAGGTTACCAATCCTATCACCACGCTGTTTTGGATCCCTGTAAAGTTTCCGAACAGTTCTAGTCCATTATCGGCTACGATTCACCGAAGTAAAACTTACGCTTGAAGCGCTTCGCCTAGTTTTCATGTCACAGTAGCGAATCTGCAACTTGTTGGAATCCTCAGAAGATCCAAAAGTTGAGGCAATAGCCTAAAACAATGAAGCAGAAACTAGGAACGCCAATAATACATTGCGACAGTGCTTGAAATTTCTTGTCGACGAACACTAGTTCAAGTCGATACAATCAAAACGACAGCTATGACAAAAAAGTACCAACGGAATTAAATTTGCTACGTAGAACGACAGTGCATGCACCAATTAGTTTTTAGTCATTTAGTGCACATTATTGACGTCCACTAAGAAACGTGAGGCCGGCAGAATAGATGTCAATAATAATTTGGATACACCAATGCAGGTCAATTCCAATGAAAAATTAAATGGCTTTAAATAGAAGCAAAACAAACCAAAAACACGGCATCTGAAACCCCCGTGTCACCAAGAAGACGTGATTTGTTTGCCTCAGAGAGAGGAGAGGGGGCGAGAGTCAATGCAGAAACGCTCTTCGAAGGACTGGACTGGCATTTAGGGGTATTTGGTGCAGGTGGAGAAGTAGACACCGACAATTTCGGTTCTCCCGGAAATTTAGCATTCAATCCTGCTTTTCCTACTACATGACCAGGCTCACTTTGAGATGCAGAACTTTCTTCACGTGTCTCCGATGTCTGGAAAACAAACGACAAAGGAAATATTAACGTTCACCCAGAAAATCTCAATCGTTAAGTTTCACTGAACCTAGAAACAAAATACAGCATCGTGACGCCTGAATTCAGTAAGACATTTTCCCTTTCCAAAGTCCTACTGGACGTCACATAAACATATTATCACTACAAAAAACGACCCGCTGGTTTTTCTTACGTAGCAGCGAAAAAAAAATCACTTCATCCTGAGCTCACGAGGCTCTGCTGAAAACAGAGGCTTTTCTTTCCAATAGTTGAAAAGGTAGAACAATACAATTAAATTCCATACATCTTTTTCTGTTAAATTCTAGAACACTTACAGTACTATCCCTGACAACATAAATTTTACAGAAGTTCACCGACAAAATGAAGTTTCATGAAAATTGCATCGCTGTGATTTCAACAACCTCCCTTTTTAAATTACATTAGAAAAGGGAAGCTGTAACTGTGCCGGCTTGCTAGTCGCCACAAATGCAATGTGAGCTCGTGATGCATATACAAGTAACAAATTTTATGAAAACATGCCTCCCACACACATCCGCCAACGACAATTTCAGCCAAGTTGGCAATGTGGCCTTTTTACCTTAAGGAAACACTCAACACAAATCTCAAAACTTACATTGGGAGTCTTGTTTGAGACATCAATACGCCGTCTTTTTGAAGCCGGCGACAGAGTAGAAATGGGAGTTTCTTCAGATCCTTCTGAAGCCATGTGGGCTTCCATGCTGGAACTCTCCTGTTTGCCAGAAATATTTGCCCAATCAGAAGCAACGGCATCGACCAGTTCCACAGTTAGCTCTTCTTCAAAGTCAAAGGGGAAGTTACCGTGAAGACGACCATCGTAGTTGTTGAGCAGTTCTTCTAGGAAAGAGACGTCTTCCTGAGCCTGGTCATCCCCGATGTAAGGCAAATTAGCCAGCTCAATTTCATCCTCCACAGAAAAGTTTTGTTGAACCGGCGCCCAACTACACATTGTGGGAACGCGATCAACCTAGGTGAGAAAAGCACAATAAAGATAGGTGGTTGCATTCACAAAATAGCTTCAGTATTAAAACTGACCTATGAGCTCATTCGTTGTATTGCAAAAGTCACAAAGTATGAGTCGAAACTTGAGTAAGATCAACTGACATGGAAAAAAATCGAATTAGGAAGAATTCGACGATGTCAATTTAATAATGTTTTGTTCCGATAAAAATTACGAACGGCTGTCGAAACAGCTCTCAATTCAGAAAATGCAACACATTGTAATTTAAATCGTTCAAGCTTCCTTCACCGTTATTCTCAGTATGGACGACACCAAGACGTTATTAAATTTGAATAAAAAAGCAAAGCTGGTCTGTTTTGTCATTTTATTCCATCATAATTGTTACCACAGTATCAACTTCGAATCAGTTACAACTTGCTGAGATTTCCAATGACCGGAATTCTTTCTACGCAAGTTACATATCATACATACACTCTTACCGGTGGTATCATAGAGACGCCAACGCGGGCGATCACTCCATTTATTTTTGCATCAAATCGACCCATTTGGCTATAGAGCTGTGGTATTTCAACCGGCGCAGCCAGTAACGGTGGTGTAATGGAAGAACTTGCGCTGCTGCATACATCGCCGTCCAATCTGGCCCTCACTTTCCAATTGAGCTGTTTTGCAGAATTTAACTGGACGTCAATTAAGGCGTCATTATCACGATATATTTGCCCTACTCGATTCCATTTGGCGAACAGATGGTGCCTTCGAATACGATGGTAAATTTCGCGGATATTGGCTTGAAGTTGGCGCTTACGGTTGTCACCGCGTTGAGTGATGAAAACATCCACCTGTCGGCGACCAGCACGCCGCTTCCTGCTAAATGAGGCCGTGGATGAAGCTGAAAAATCGACTAACGACTGGTTGTCGTCAGGACGAATGGGAGCATTCCTTAAACGACGAAGCCGGTTATTGGAGCTCTATACAAAAGAAGGTACACGAGATAAGCCCCTCGCTGTTGCAGGGATTAAAAACCACGGCGCGAAGATAGCAGGTCAACTGGCAATGATAGCTTTAATACGAACTTCACGCAGATAAAAAGCGTGTATTAACTAAATTAAACAACCCTCACAAACTAGAAAGCGAATGCCACTATTACAATTTATGATGGCGTTTATAGCACGCATTCTGAATTGTTAAGAGAAAAGTGAAGAACATAACAAGGAAAACCCAATACCAATGATTCCTCCACTTTCAGCAACCAGACCAAAGAATTCTGGTGCACAATTAGCACAACAGTAACCAAAAAACAAATATATGGGCAAATAAAAAGGCTTTCATATAAATTTAATGTTTTTTATTGGGCGTTTAAAAAAATGTAAACATCATGACCATGAACTTGATCTACATTAGTTGTGGCGACGACGTTTGTTCACGAATCTCCCGCCCTAAAAATTTCAGAAAAAAAAAACAATTACTCGATGCACAGTTCTATCATCGTTTAGTGTCCTACACATTAAAAACCAACTTCAGTAAAGTTAAAATTTAACTGTATTTATTAATTAAAAAGTAAAATCTCACGAGGAAATGGAAAAGGCTCCATGCAAATGGAAGAATGAGAACTTAACATTACGCAGCACATGAATCTGATGCAGAAAGCAAAATAAGTAGTTATAACACTTTAAAGGAGATTTGTAAAACGACCACCAACTGTAAGAACCCTGCATGAAAATGGTAAGCATTTTCCACTTAAACTGACAGGCCAAGCAGTAAATGAACCAATCAATGATTCCTGGCAATGCACACCGATTTTCCCTGTGTAATAGCATAAATTTTAAGAACTTTGATTAGGAGATCAGAAACTGGAAATTTATAGCTGGCTAAACCGACGTGCCTTCCTAAACATCACGACTCGCAAGGCAGATAGCACAGCATTAGCCTACTTGACAGGAAACGCCTTTAGCTTTTCAATTCAGCTAATATACATTTGTCTTCAGCTGACTGGCGCCTCAAAGATCCCATCTGTCTGAAACACATTGCATGTCTATTGAGGTCATTAAGTGCTTTTGAATGAAAGGAAGAAATATAAAAAGGGAAGACAAGGAGACGTACACCAGATTTGCCGCCTTTTCGTTTTTTAGCGCTGAGAACGACCAGAAGATTTTTCCAGAAATTAATTTCTTCATCACCTACGATGCAATGGACAAGGTTCAATGACAATTTTATTGTGGAAAACAACGTTTTTAAGAACACAGCATAAAGAAAAATGTCTAGTTTGTCTGATAGCCGGAAACACTAACAACATAATACAATAACACCAAAATTAAACGAAATAAAAAAAAGGGCAGACTACCTTTAATGACGCGGCCAGTAATATGCGATCCACTGTACATTATTTTACCGTCTTTAAAGGCCTTCGTAAGCTTTTCCAAAGCAGCTGATGCGGAGTTCGGCTCCTTGAACCGTATGATAGCCTTGTTTGCTGAGGGCTCAACGTCAATCCATGCAATAGGAACACTTGATTCGAGCTTGACAAGAGTAAAATGGTATATTTAAAATTCTGCGCAAGTTAAACCGAGTCAAGAATCAAATCTAACTTATTGTGCAATATTGGCAAAGAATTATTAAAAACACTAGTTAAGCCACGGTGAACAAATAGGCGTCGACTCGATTGGCACGTAACGGTCATAGCTGCTTATTCACAAAACACAGAACATTTGTTTAAAAACAACATATTAATGGCATAAATGGTGGATGGACATCTCAGAATAACTTTTGTAACTACCAAGCCTACTAATAATAGTAAGTCACCACCGACTTAAAAGTACGCAGTCAACCAACAGGTTCACCTTTTCATTGATCCACGCCTTTAGTAAACTGACGGTGCGCTTATCACCATCGATTTTTTCCTCGTGGGAAGGAACCTCGTCACCACAGTCCCCATGATTTCCAGCGTCTTCAGTGCCTTTTTCACTAGCCTCTTTCTGCTCTTTCTCACTAACTACGGAGTCGCCGGATGACCGAGGTTCTACAGCTGATGCTGAAATTTTTCACAAATAATGAAAAACCAAAGTGTCAATCGATGGGACATAGGAACTGAGGTAATTAAAGACAGCTGGATTGAAGCAGAACAAGCACGGCAGATAAAACAAGTATCGAATGTTGTTTAAGTGAATAGGATTTGAAGCGAAAACGGTTCTAGCGGATTGAACAAAAGGATAACACAATACTAGACCAAAGCTTTTTCTATGCACTGCGTTCATAATACTTACAAAAAGCACTAGTAGATTATTAACAAATTACGAAATAAATTTGCAGCAGAGAGATGACACATTTAGACTTCCAAAGATATCAAGGCAATCGGAAACAGCTTAAAAGACTACAAAGTACCGCTTACAAGACACTGGCAGACCGGAAATTTCAAGAAGGGCGCATGGAGTCATCTGTGAAACAATCTGGGCTTTTTTACGATCTGCCTTTTTGATTTTCTCTTCTGCTTTTGCCTGTTTTTCATTTTTCTTTTCCTCTATGTATGCGGTACTTTAAAAAAGAAAAAAATCGTCATAATGGAAATGATTTTTAATTCTAATAATGTCAAAGCATCGCAAAGGCATAATTGGATTCAATTGCAAACAGAACGAATAACTGTCTACAGAAAGAAGAGCAAACGAACTACTTGACTACCAAGCAGGGAACTAAGGATAAGTTACGAAATTATGTAAAATGTACAGCATATTAACCGCGAACCACTAGTAGGGTAACTAGAGCACAGAAAAAAAGTTTCCACTTACTACCACTTCCGAAGGAGGGGTTTCCCTTTGTATTCACTGCAACATGCGTCGGTCATGAATTTTTCAGCCGCCTCCTTTGTCTTAAACGTGACATATATACTGCCCTAATGGTAATTTAAATAAGTAGGTAAAAATAAAATGTTACCTTAAATTTCTTGTTAGGTAGACGTCTGCAGAATACATCGTAAGTTTCGCCAGCCATAGTTTCAATCCATGCAATTATCTCATCAAGGCCCAAGTCCGTAGGGAATCCTTTTACGTAAAGAGCTCTGTCAGAGTGGATTGAGAGGGCCTCTGACAGGTTTCCTGGTGGAGGGTTTGACGGAACCCGTCGAACACCCAGTTCACCAACTTCAACCAATGAAGAATCTGCAAGGGCATTTTTGATGGTATTGAGATCACTGGATAGCTGATTAAGACGCTTAAATTTTAGCAAAATATCAAAGGGCAACCCTGAAGAGAATCATTAAATTTTTAAATCAACATACATCCATTGCTCTCTTCCAGTATTTTCTTCATGAAAGTATCCTTTGATAAGTTAATATCCCCAAAATAATACTAAAATACTAATCCAACTAGACAAACGTTACCTCAACTTGTTTTAGAATCTTAGCATTAAGACCAGGTTCGGCCATTGGCGCGATGCGAAAAAACGTGCGAAGACTAGTGTGGCAAAACAGTGCCACACCTGAAAAGGATTTAAACAACTTTGAACCTCAAGGTCATACAATTTAAAAGCAAAAACATATGTTCCTCCTAAAGCCATTACCCAAACTTAAAAATCTATTTAATAACAATAAAAATTACTTACCTTTATGTGACAACGGGAAGGTATCTGCGATCATTAACTGTAAATAATTCGTACTTTCATGCTTAACGCATCTACAGCAGAATATGTAGCAGCCGCTATAATATTAATGTAGAATTCCAAATTTAGGAGAAGTTGCATAATATTTGAATATCTTAAAGAAGACTTAGTTTGTCTTTATGACCTCTCAACTCTAAACGATGCAGACGTGGCGAATTGGATAATAAATTTGCAATTGAATATACGGTCTTTATCAGAAATATCATACTCATAAATTTTATTTCCTGACTGCATATGCGCAGATTTTTTGTCTATCTGGTAAAACTTAATGCTTTTATCAGTTTTAGAGGTCTTATTCTACTAAGTTACGCTGTAACAGTGGGGGCCAGTCCATCCAACTTAAAAATTAATTTCAACCTGCAGAGGTTACGATACCTAATGGCCTGTACATTTTCTAATCAGCCTTTTAGAGATGGACAATATTTAATGATATCATGTTTGAGTCTGATAAGTGTGTGTTTTATTGCTACTAAATTTTTTTCGAATTTTAAAACATCAAAAACAGAATAATCATTTGAACGCATAGTTGAAAGCTGACAGCAAAAAAGAGCAACCTACATTTTTATGGCTAAGCTAATTTGCATGGTCATAATTTGCCAAAGTTGCATATTAAATCACCGATTCGTAAGCATTTAGCTTAGGAAAAAATTATTAGGAAACCAAGGTTTTTGCAATGTTATATTTAGAACTCTTAATTTGCCTCAGAAAATCCGAGAAATAAGTATAGTTATAGATGTATATGTAGAAAAAGAAACGAAAAAATTAAAGAAACTTATGTTTTAAAATTTCATGTCCGCAAGTTAGGTTATGATCAAATACCAACGATAACTAATTAATTTAAATATTCACAATATCCATAGCTGATCTTATACATAGTGCTTGTTAGTCAAAGGTTGCTATTTGTTAGAAGTAAAATAATGCAGGAATAAATCCAAATCTCTAGCTTTTGCTTACTAATGCGATTTCCTGTCATATGTAGGAATGGAGCTTCTTATAATACAAATTATGCCCCGTTTCGTGAAGGCAATTTTGCACTTTTTGTTCTAATATCCTATCCCTTCAGTCTTCGGTCAATATACAGGGTTTGGCTCGTGTAATGTATTCGAGCTCTGACGTAGGCAGGCTCTATTTTTAAGCTCAAGAACGCCCTTGACCGATAATGAAAAAGAGATGAGAAACGATATTTTTTGTCACATCACAATCTTATGTCATCATTGTAATTTTTTTTGCCTTGTCATCTGAAATACCTGCTGTAAAATAATATTTAACCTGTCTGGGTCCATTGTTTAATTTATGCCTGTTTGTCCTTATCATCGAAGCTGGCACGTTGTTTGGCACGAACTATTAAAACATCTTCTGACAGCTGATTGGCTGAGGTTTTGAAACAAACTCCTTTCACGGAGCCTGTTCACTCACAACGGGATAATTTTCTGGTGGTTTGTGGATCCTGATGGGTATATTGTTCATAGAGCATCTTGGTGGACGTATTGTGGTTGAATGTAAGTGTCATACTCCACTAACCAATGCGGACGAACTCATAAGTGCAAACTTTCAGGGTGCTACTGGATCTGCAATGTTGTTTAGGAAAGTCGTAAATATTTTCTTTAGCGCGCTTGAGGTAGGTTTTCAGTTCGCGGGCTAATTCACAAAATTGGTCTAATTTGATAGTAAATAGCTCGTTTTTGATTATTTTTTTTTATCGATTCCGTGTCGGCTTCTCTGTGTACTAATTCATGTTTAGTGTGATTACTTAGCAGATATCTCCAATGTAATATTTTCTGCTTCTAATATTTTTCGGGTGTATGTATGTATTCTTTTTTAACGTAAGCAGTAGGAGACTTGTATGGTTCCATATTCTATGCGAAATAAGTTCCGTTTCGTCTCTACATCATAATTAAATCATGGGATTTTGTCTCACTTTCGCTTTCTGTTGACCTTATTATCACAGATCAGACCGTTTGCTTTTTTGGTGCTTTTTGTAGTCATTTTTTGATTTTAGCCTCGTAAGATGACCACAGGCTGGCATCGTGTTCGTGATGTCTTCTGTGTGACCTGCCACACGAGGTTGGGCTGGGCCTATGAGTTTGCTGAGGAATCGGATCAACAGTATAAGGAAGGAAAAGTTATTCTGGAAAAGGCGCTTATCAATAGTTTTCGCGGGGTCCCTGATTACGAAGATGGAGATGACGAACAGTCTGATGTTCCTGATTCCCCCTCTGAACGCTTTACTTTCGTGTAATCTTTTGCCTCCTTTTCAATCATTTCTATTAACGATTTTCCACATTTTGTGTCGCAAGCTTGTGGTATTTTCAATTGCTCCACGGGCCCTTGGATATTCGTTTTACTGAAGATTCGTGATGTATTAGATGTTTTTATTGATGTAAAGTTTTCTAACAATCTTTGCCTTTGTTATTTGTTTTGGAGGTTGCGCTGCAAATAGTTTTTCTCAGACCATGTGCAAGCTCAGAGAATAAGTCAATTGACCATTTCTCCAAACTTTTCTTTAATGTTCACGTTTTTTTTATTCAACGTTATTCAGCTATGAGAAATGCTTAATGTCATGACTGTCCGATCTCGGAAGCTGCCACATATTAACACACGCTTTTTATCTTGGTTGTTTATTCGCAGCTTCATGACTTTTGAGCAGATTATTGCGACTCCATTTCGTGGCCTAATGTCGCATTCTTTTTACACCTGCGGAACCACACGTGTAGCTGGCTCTCGTTCGCGCGTAGTGTTCAGAAGTTTTAACTGTCATGAAGTGATAATTATAAGTCAAAGAACAGTTGGGCGGAACGATTAAAAATTATCCTCTTTTGTTAAGTGCAAAGTAGACTTTAAGTTCGGCCTTCGGGGTTCCTGCATCTCATGAAACCACTGCACTTGGTTGTAATAACAGCTTGAAATTCTGGGTTGCTATCACAACTTTTTTCGTCCATTTGACGTAATATGGCACTTGACTCATTTTAATTTTCAGTTCTAACTGCCAGATATGAAACCCCAATCGTTACCTGTCAGTTTCCTGTGTTTAATCACATCAGCTGTCGAAATACCTTGCTCCTTCAGATGCTATTTGAATATTTTCGTTTTTTGCATAAATTGAAATTCTGTTGTGTTTGCCATTCACTTTAGTGATTGGTTTTCAGTAGCTGAAGTAAATGTCGATTTTTGTATGTTGTGGACATATACAATTCAAAGAAAAACAGAGACATGAGAGACTCAAACGTTTGTTACCTGGTGCAGCCAAGTTGTGTTTAGTGGTGCATGAGTTCTTATATGTCTCAAACATGCCTTGGAGGGAAATGTCAAATGAGGATAGTTGATCATTGGAGCGTCAGAATGCGTGGTTATAGTAGCAAGGGGTGTGTGCATGGGTGTGTTAATAGATGTGTCCGCCTGACTGATGGGTTCGGTGTGCCGAAGAATGCGGGGACAGGGTCTATTTACGCAATTCATTGGAATTTATATCTGGTACTAGGAAACGTCGACGCTAAATAATTTTTGCTTTCTGATGTATCGAAAGGAGTGTGTGGCTTTAGATGTATGGTCGCTGGTTAGAGGTGAAAATTGTTTTGTGTGAATCGTGATGATTCACGTCCAATAATCAGGTCTTTGCAGCCTCACACACACGTCTCTCCTTTCACAGCGTGCCCGTCAGTCACATAGGACCACCTGCTCAATTACCCTCTGCATGTACCAACACTACCCGCTTTATCCATCTGGCCATTCAAACGTTTGCATTTTTTACTAGTTCACTCAACTGTGTCGGTCAACAAGACGACATGAGTCATGCACACGCCACAGCACAACTTTGTTGAGCCATCGAGTTAATGGTCATGCTTAGTCATCTCTGAACTGATTCCTTCTTTGGGTACTTCGCGTGATATTGGGCCTCAACTGTTTAATAAGGATGGTGCATAATGAGAATTTCTAAATTTAATGCACCGTGTCCCTCGTGCTCAATACCTTTGAGTGAATGTTATTGTTCTCTTAGGTTTTAAATGATTTTTCGTGATATCCTGATTGACTTTAAGCTCCGGATTAGAAGTAAGGCTGCGCTCCTAAGCTCGATTTGTTTTGTTTCCTTTATTTGACCGTAATAAATTTTCTAAATGCTGGGCACATAGGCCAATAACTCCGCGTGCTAAAAGACCAATGACTCGGGAATGAAGATGGCAATTTATTCGCGTCAAGCCAGTCAACTGTGTCATCATATAAGGGGACGCGGGCGTGCTAATCCCTTGACGGTTGAAAAGTAAGTGTGAAACATTAACACCAAACAACCTGAGCACAAGATTCATTCACACATCCACTGACGACCCGTTTCGGCTTCGTAAGCAAATGCACACGACTTGCTAAATTTAAAAAAAAACTAGAAAGGTTGCTCCAAAACTTAATCAAATATTATTTATCATTTTTCTGCTTGATATCAGAAAAGGCCATAATCTCCAAAATTATTCATTAGAAGTAAGATTGTGCCTTTAGTCAACGATTGCAAATTATAGAAGTAACTAACATCAAAACATAAATATTGGGCACTGGTTACTGAAATTTGTCCAAAAAAATTATAATTTGCGAAACTAAACTTAACGAAAAATTATGGAATTTTTCTACTCGAAATCCTTTTACAGCGGTAAACCCTCCCAGGTTCTACCTTTGTTCAACCAATAACGGAAACATGGGCATTCTCCTGCAACATCGAATGACTTGCGTTAAATAAAACATCCCACAGTTTAATGACTTAAACAAAGGTCTCAGTTTTAAAACTGAACAAAGTGTTCTATTAAGTCCGCAAAACATTCAAAGCAGTCAATTGATGAAAAGATGGGGCGAGATTTGGGCAGGCATTAATTGCAGCATTAATTATGTGAAAAATTTGTTCGTATGATAATCAAGTTTTAAGAGTTATGCCGTCGGTGTACAGGGTATAAATGTACGTGGTTATAAGAATAAGTTGCAGTGATTCGTGTATATTCAAGTTCTATAATACAGTAACGTTCTTTGACACATTTAGACTTACAGCCAACCCAATTTAACGGCGTCCCAATCGATCCTACGAAAACGTCTATTCGTATACGCCGGTACGCATACCACAAATGCTACTCCTTTCATTCATCCGAATATTTAGTCATTTGTGATTTAGCAGGTTCATCCAGACTACGTTGATCAACAACTCTAATTCGTAACACAGGAAATTCTATGTACACTTACGGCTTAGTTGCGTAATCGATTCAGAAGAAAAGTCCCACTATTTCCAAACTGATATCATTTATGGGCACTTTGTGCTTGATTGCGAACAAACAAAGGCATTACTCCCATCCTAATAATCATGATCAGCCATTTCTTGCCTTATACATTTCTTTAACTTAATCTGATATTGCAGTCGATCAATTAACTTGCGAATGAACTCCAACCAGGACTGTTTTAAAATAATATATTAATGGCATTCTATAAATCACATTAGCTTGAAAAAATATAAAGAAAAAAGAACTAAACTCTAATACAGAAAATATCCGTCATGCATTAAATGGAATTTTCTCTCACTTAACAAGAAAAAATGCATGCAAAGGTTATTTGAGAATTATATAAACTCACACATATTTAGCACGTGTCATTGTTGAATAGTATCCCAAATATCATGCAATGACTCTAACTTAACGAAACGTGATTTCTTCAGTTTCTGCTTGGTGTTTCCATTGATAAAAACAGAAACACAAATGATAGTTTAATGCTGTCCCCAAAAACTAATCACTTAAACTGACAGCATATTTGCTTGCACAAGTTATGAAAGCTATTTTCGGTTTTAGTGGGACGAAAAATCATCAGTTAAACCATAATGCCATAACGTTTCAGATTGTTTCTCTCCACCCCACCTGCAAAACGCAGTGATAATAGAAGACACTACGGCAGGCCGAACTGATTATCGCAATGGTGAATCATTAACAATGGCG
>UXSR01005761.1:634-12333 GCA_900604375.1 Mesocestoides corti
TTAACTGTACCGCAATTACACGGCAAATGGAATCGGACAATAGTTCATCGATTGAGAGTAAGCTTGATTTATCGGGGTTTAAGTCCGCTTTAGGCGCTTCTGATGTTTCGGTTGATGAGGCACCATTTACCTATCTCACTCCATGTAATTTATATTCATTTGTAATTAGTGACTGACATTAGTTCTCCTAGCTTCTAGACTTTCCGCGCATGTGACCAAAAGTGAATGTGAACATATCAAGGTATGTTGTAGTAAGGTGGCTGTCACCCGACATTGATTTTTGTGTGTAACTGTGGTTTAAACGGGTTTTGATGCTTGCATTCTAGAATGCGTCACGTTTTCAACACATTTGAGCAAACGTCACGGGTGCTCGTCGGGTACTTGGCGTAGTTTTTGGCAGCCAAACCTTTCCTAAGGGATGATTTTTGACTATTTTTTGGCTCGTCAGACAATACAACTTCATTGTAACTGATTCCTATGTATTGGGGAAAGGCCTTTATCATTTGCATTTATGAACGGCGTATTCTTTCATTAATCGTATTTAAGAGTATTCGTAGGCTTTTTAGGCAAACATGCTAGGCTGCTCACAGGCCGATTAACTTAGAGGGCGAATTTGGCACCAATGTTCGGTCCCCGAGCCTCCAATTCTGTGTAAACGAGGAAGCCATCGAAAGATTGGAAAATGTTAACCCAGGGTTTTTGTGAAACCACTTTTTTGTCTTAAGGTGCTGTTGGTTGCAAAGGTAATAGTTCTGATTCTAGGGTAAAGCTCGAATGTTACTCGTCAAGTCTAATGTTTTATGAATGGGTTCGGGTTACTACTTATTTTTGATTACTTTAAGAAAGCTTATTGAAACACTAGTGGTATCAGCTGACCCCACGTTTTACGCCCCTGATATATGCTATTCATCAATTAGACTTTGTGATTTTTTGTGATGTATGGTCGTCCCCATCTTTTCGGATCTTTTTTTTGCCTACCTACTTCTTGCAGATAGCTGTCTGGTTTACTTGCAAGGATTTAAACTGCGTTTATTGTTAAAATGTCGAATGCTGGATGTCGTAATAAATTCCACTCTGTATATTTATGCGTGTAAGTGCTGTGCACTCTTGGTTTTCTTTGCACTTAGGGCGGAGATATGGTTGTCGATGGCGTTCAACGTACCTTTTTTATGGCTTTTCTCTTCGGTTCGGATTCTTATTCGTTTTTTTATCTTGCACTTCTCAGAAAAAACTGACGTCTGACTTGAGGATCGGTAGTGCTCTCGATATTGGGGAAAAATACTCGTTTACACCATATACCCCGGGCCTTGACCGCAGACATGACTGCAGGAACACGCACGAATCCGAACTGGATGATAAGTACTTTCAACCGGCTCTTCCGGCGCACTTTTCCCCCTCGTCATTAATAATGGCAAGAGAACAGGGCGATTTTGGCTTTTCTTCAAGATCTTTTCGCCTGCGTAATTTCTTCACAAGTTACTTTTCCTACAGTGGAGTTTGTAACGAACGTGTCAGGTGGCCTGCAAACCAAAGTTTCCATCAGAATATCCAGGCAAACCTTTGGTCTGTGTCGTCGTTCGGACTTGATGCTGTTAATCAGGCAAGTGAATTCACATAATGCAATCGGATGTCGTCTTCACTCGTTGTGCACAGCCAGCTATTGTTTTCAGTTGCCTACAGTTTTTCCTGCTTGATTCTAGGTTTGAACAAAAAAAATAAAATTTTAAAGTGCCGGGACATGTCAATCTCTAAACATTCTTAGTTTGGATAAGTTTTTCCAATTAAATTTTGAACATTGGTGACCTGTGTGTCCCGAAGCGCGACTCGATTTATTCAAAAACGTATCTCACAATTCAAGATTTGTTCCAAAAAAACTTAAGGCTGCCATCCGTTTGCCTTATTTTACGCAAAGTATTCCTTTCGTCCATTTAAGCACCACTCAGGCTGCGTGAACGCATTGAATTTCAGCCATTCAGGACACTTAATTGCTTCTGGATCCGATGATCAACGTGTGGCTGTGACAGATTTCTATTCCGGCAAACTCATAACCCGGTTTCATTCTGGGCATAAGTTGAACGTGTTTCAGGTATGTTTGATATAGTTTTATCGTCTTTTTTAATGCTGGCTTTAATGTTATCTCTATTGTCGAAAGGAGGTTAATACAACCATTGAACGTTAGTCAGAAGTATAGGTTTATAGTTGTTTGGGTCGATCAGGTTGGATTTCATTAATCCACGTTAAATTTTTAGTACATCTGGACCACTGTAGAACCTGGTCGTTCAAAACCCAATTTCCTTTCGATGGTCGAGCTGTGGTAACTTGCCAAAACTGATTTTGTCTAGTTCCCTTTGTGTTACTAATGGGCATCTAAATGTCTGTATACATTCAAACCCTTCTAATAGTTCCACATTAACCTAAAATCCCGAACCTGTGCAAGTAATTTTTATTCTGAAACTATGTAATCAACCACATTTGTACATACGAACTACATAATCATACTTTCATGTAATAAAATTAATCCAAATTTTCACGTATTTTTCCATTTATTACTAAAGAAGAGAACTATAGCATAATTGGTCATTCGCAATTGAATGCGCTCGGCATCTGCATGTGGACATATTAATGGACAATAAACTGCCACCGCGTTACCGTATCTTATTAATATAGTCATTTGCCTTGCTGAAATATATGGCCATTCAACTAAAATGGCCATTTAGCGAAATTGAACCGACCTTGATTTTACTCCTACTTATTGAAAGAACATATTTGTATTCTCGTTGCATGTGGTCATTTGATCTGTCGAAATGTGCCAATTCCATTTATTCGTTTACTTGGAAATCTATTTTTACTGCCTTGACAGCGTTAAATACGTTGAAATCTTAACTGGATGTCGTATCTTTGGTTTGGTCACTCTAGTTACCTATTGCTACTGTATAATTGAACGTGGATCTAATTGTGCATTGAAATTAGGAAGTCGCACAAACATGTAAACCCTTCGAAAATGAACTTAAGTTAACTTAGGATTCGTTTAATTGACCTTTTCATCGTCAAGTAAGTGGGAAGCGCCAATTTTTTTTAACTTAGCACCGGTTCTTAGAAATGGTGGCTTTGTTGTATCCTATTTAAAGTAAAAATCTAAAGCCGTCCTTACTCATTTATAGAAGCGTAAAATGCACTATTTCTGTACTTTTTCCTAAATATATTCTGCATTTTTTAATGCGTAGGTTAAGTTTGTACCAGAGACCGACGATCTGCAGATTGTTTCATCTGCACGTGATGGAATGGTCCGGCTGGCCATGCTCCATCCAGATGGTCGGTCGATGATAACGACCCGTTGTCTTGCGAAACACGATGATGCCTGCCACAAAATTGCCACTATTGCTGATGCACCTTCAGTCTTCCTAACTGCTGGCGAAGATGGCTGCGTATTTTCCATTGATCTGCGCGAGTGTCGCGCTAATAAGTATGTTTTTTGCAAATCTAGAAGTGGATCTAAATGTTTTACTTCAAAATGACCTTCCACTAGTCAAAATGTCGTATATTGTTGCTTCCCCAATATTCATTCGCTGTTTATTTTTTCGCTGATTTAAAATCGTCAATCGAGTCCAAAAAATGTCTACAGGAGAAGACTGAACGCAATCAAGGTAGTCGTAAACGGGGCTGCAATGCCAGGAAGGCTACCAGTTTGTACAACTCCCTATGGAGATGTAGAGAACAAAAATTAGAAGCAGCAAGACGTAGAGGTGGTTTCAGTTAACTTAATGTAATTTTACTGCAACCCGCTTTGAGTCGTCGAAAGAGGCGATTTACTGCATTTCGAGGACCCGTAGTCAGGAAATTCATTATTAAAATAGGTTTCACGTGCAAGGCTAGTATCCAAAAGCCTTATTTATCACGAACTCCTTCATCTGATCATGTGGAACAGCCAAGTTGTAAAATTGACCGTGGTGCCATCAGGCCGAATTTTACTGTTCCCTCAACGCCAAATCATTGTTGTTGATTTACCGACCGCTTTTTAGAATAGCTACATTGTTTATATTACACCGTTTCTTAGTTGTTTTTATATTCGGTGGGGTATTAAACTAGTAGATTTGTGCATGGTTAAGCCGTATTCGACCCTTCTTACTGTCGAAGAGGTATTAAATCCTCAAAAAGTAGCTCAAGTGGTCTCTCCGGCTGGTCTATATTAACTACCAAACTTTTAGATCACTTTGATCTATGATATAGGCTAGTTTTAACGAAATTATGCCAATTCACATTCATAATCCTTTTCCTTCTCAGAATACTTCATTTGCCATTGTCATCTTTCTACTCTATCTCAACCAATCCAGTCCGACCAGCGGAATTCTGTGTTTCAGGAAAATATGAATCGGTTGTCAGGTGAGACTCACTTTGTGGTGCTTTTAACAGGACCAATGCCAGGGTCTCACTTGTGCACCTAGTCTCAGTGCCCATGCTAAATTTACGCATTTGATCAGCCAAAATCAGTATTATTGCTGAACCATTGTATATAAAGAATTTTCGGATAACTCGTCCCAGAACTCAATTACACTAGGGGCCTTCGCCTTCTCTAAGGTAACCCCATCAACTGACCCCTGAGTGCCTTCTAACGACTACTTTCCGATCGCGAAAGTTGTATTTTAGTGAGTGTTCCTAGTCCTAAAGTAACCTCATGTCAACCGATGTTGTCGATTATTATTTTGTTCGGAGTTACTGCGTCAGTAAATTTTAATTCCCAGTGGATATTGTTCAGCCTTAAACAGGTAGGAGAGGAAAATGGTCGTTGACCAGACGCACAGCATCTGTGTTAACTCTTGAACACCTGAATCTTTTGTCGTGTCTTAGTTTTAGGTGATTATTTTTCTATGCATTAAGATGGAAGCAAAATTAATCATCTCATATCAACGTGTAAACACAATTGCAGAGGATGTTTCCTGTAAAGGAACACCTCATAATCCATGTATATTTCCTTGGCGAGGTTGTCGTATTGTCGTTGAATGAACCAGCGCCAGCTTTAATGTCTGAAATTAATTCCATTAACATCAATGCAAAGAGTTTCCATTTATTAGAGACCATTTAAGAGGGATTCTGACTTAACATCCATTCTGATTTGAGGTTGATTTGCTCCCATTGTTTGAATCCCCTTATTTTCCTTGGAAGGGTATTTGATCGACGACGACTCTCACCTTCGTTCCCCAAGGAGGGCTATCTCCATTCCTTCGCCCCTTTCCACCTAAAGGCGAAATCGCAACATAATCAACGGCAGTCGGAACAAGCGGAAGCAGAGGACAGTGATCGTGAAGTGATCGGCATGGATGACGAAGATGCGGATGACGATGAAGAGGGTGACGAAGATGATGAAATCGAGGGTGGACTGCTCTCGTCACGTCTAGGCCGGCAGATATTAAGCATCTTGCGGGAAGACCTGCGACGGCGCAACCGACTGGCCTCCTCTTCTCAGGAAGGGGAAGAATCTTCAGACAGTAGTAATCTGAATGAAGGCCTTCCAAGACGACATCGGAGAGTCAACTTAAGTGCTCGACTCAATCCCCTTGATGACCATGCGCAAACTAAATTTAGTGTCACTGCAGCCATATATAGCGCTAATGGAGATGGTTAGTGTACCTTTATTACACTGATTTATACTGTGCAGGTCAAGTGTGTTCTTTTGTATTGCACCCTCGTAGTTCTACGTGCTCCTAATGCGAATCAGTTGTTGCCCCCTGTTCGATTTAGTTTAAAATATTCATTTTAGACCCGTCTTTTAGAATCTGCCGATTAACTGGTATTCATCCTTTAATACTTGTGACGTGTTAAATCATGTTTTTTCGTATGCTCCATTATGATTCGCCCATAGCGTACCGACTTTTCAGTGTGCACCTCCTTTTGGTTTTGTTTTTTTGGACAGTTCAATGAAACTTATTCAGGTGTTCCTGCGTTTAATTAATTTTGAATTTCCTGTACCGTTTTCTTATAGAGTATAGCATGCTCTTTTGGTAACCTTGCTTTTTATATCTTAGTGACGCTGGGTCTTTTTTGTCTTCTCACAGCCATCCTTGCGTCGTATAACGACGAAGATATATACCTATTTAACTCCCGAAATGACAGTCTTCCGCCTATTCATGCTTATCGAGGACATCGAAACAACAGCACAGGTTTGTAAGCCTCCTTTGAGCTTGTGGTCTTTTCCTTGAATGTTTTCCCATAAAAGAGCACATTTTGTAGTATATTAATTTGCTAAATATCGTTTATTTTATTTTATCCTGAGTGACACTTATGAAATGATGGTCGTTTTTTCGCGCTTTGTTGCTGTTAACTAGCATCTTGTATATATAAAACGCGTATGTCTTAGAAATGTGGAGATTTTTTTGTTTGCATTACCAAAACAGAAGTAGTGAAAACGTCTTTCAAAATTTGATTGTGTATGCATATAAATCCGTGAACTGGCAAGACCGTTCAGTAACCACCTGGAAATAATGTTTTCTTTATGAGTAATACCATATTTTGCAAAGTTTATCTGGCTATACTGATACACGAAAATGCCTTTACTTCATCAGAACCACATTATTGGCACAACCTAAACGTACGTTCAATGGGGCCTAACGCAAGGCCACTCCTGACCCTCGCAATTTCGACTTGATTTGCACGTAGTGCTTGGTCTTTTGTCGTTTAGGGATTTCAATCAATTCATGGGAGCACTGTGTTGATGTACGCCGAATGTTTAGAAAAAGTTTTGTTTTTCTAATGATGGTTATGAGTTAGCTTAATGAGATTGGCACTGCACAGCCCAACCATGGTAGCCCACCACACCCAGTGGTCGCCCAATCTGTAATGCACTTATGGTGGTTAGCTGTGGTGGCGTTAGTAACACGTTTTAGTCTTTTCTCGCAACAGTGAAAGGTGTTAACTTCTACGGTCCTAGCTCGGAGTTCATTATGAGCGGAAGTGATGATGGCTTCATCTACATCTGGGATCGGTACTCGGAAGGCATTGTTCAGTGGCTTTGTGGTGACATCAACGGAGCCGTCAACGTTTTAGAGCCCCACCCTACCTTACCGATCTTCGCCACCTCTGGTTGCGATTACAACTTCAAGGTATATGGCTAAGATTGCATTTCTAGTACTCACCTGAGTGCTATGGTTGGTTATTTAGCTTTCCCTAGTTCGGTAGATAGCACTGGAATAGTCTTCATCGCAAATGGTATTACACGCTGCAGGAGATGGTTTTATATTAAAATCAGTGTACACCATATCACCTACTCGGAAGTAGCCCCATTTGAAAATGTGACATGCCGTATATTTGCATTATCTTGGTTGTATTTACTTGGTCACGTACCTAAAAGTTGTGTTGGCGCATTGCATCCACAAAAGAATATGAAGGCCTGAGTCAATAAAGAATCGTTTTTTGTGACGCGTCTGTGTGTATGTTTTTTTGCATACTACTGACAGTAAAATCACTGAACAAAAATCAGTTCATGAGTGGTTAAACGAAAATCGCCACCCCTAACTGAGGTGAGTTGAAAAGCAGTTCGCTCATGGCGAGTATGAATGTTTGCGAACTTTTGTGATATCTAGTGACTCGAATTTGTTGTTATAGGTCATAATACAATCTTCGTAATGCCCATGACTTATTTGGCAGTGTTCACTGTTCTCGTAGGAGTATCGATTTCCAGTCTTGCGGTTGCAATCATTATCGCTGCTTCAATCATTGTCGCAACTGAGCTTGGAAATAAGATCTTTTGGCTAAAGAGCTTGATAAAAAATCACCTTATTTTATTGTTAATTGAAATATTTAAGATTTCTTGCTCAAGTAAATGGTCCTTAAATTCACTCGAAGCATTCGCGGCTGGTAAAAAGCAACTTCAATTGTGTTGCTTTTCTTTAATCGCATTCCAGAAACACACTCTGGGACAAGTACCAAACTGGTCACTGCTTCTATTCCAGACTTTTAATGCGCCCTTTATTCTGTCTAGATCTGGGCACCTCGCCCCGGTCGAAACGGGGACTACTCCCAGCCGGAATCCTGGCTTTCCGTAATCAAAGACGACGAGACTGGCCGACCGCATTTGTATGACCCAGAGCGTGTAATTGAATCTATGAGAGCGCTTCGCAAGTCACGTCTTGCAAAGCGCATTTTTGGAGTTGATAAAAATGCGAAATCTGTATTTTGTGGTGAGACAAGACCTGAAGATGATACTGAGGCAGGCAGCATTGGAAAGAGGAGGTGGTCGGAGAGTGATGACAAAATTACATCGCCTAAACAGATGAGACGATCGCCAACAAAAGGTGATAAACTGTTATCTGTTAATCTCGGGAATTTGGAAATTGCGGCTGCTCTACAAGAAAGGCTTCCTTTTAATTCCAAAGATTTACAGTTAGTAGGTGAAATTCCCATTTCAATTATTCGCAAAGGTCTTATGCTTAAATTATCATTCTTTTTTCTTTTACAGCGAGTTGCATCTAATTGGGCTGTGCGATGCCATGATTCACAGTCATCACCTTTCGCAGTGGACATTTCGGATTTTTTGGTGTGTGGTGCCTTTTTCATTTTACATTTTATTGCTTTATACGATTGCGAATGAAAACGGTATTCCCAATTATGCAGCGTAAAGTCAGTTTTACTCTCAGCTTCATCATTTTAATTGTGTATTGATGCGAAACATTCCTACTTACTGCCTCTGCATTTTTGGCCATCTATAAATGAGGTCAGTTCTTCATGACCGTACTCAGTGCCACTAGCTGACAATTTTACTCCTTTTATTTGCCCGTCTCACTTAAATATTATATGTCTATAATTAAACGTCTTGGAATTTGTGTCCTTGCTTCAACAACTAGCATTCGTCTATCTTGACATCAAATGATGCTTCCAATCTCCGACTCGCTATGGTTACCCGTGACGGATTTCCTGACTCCGTGACATCTTTCCTGGATAATGATGGGGAAGAATATTATGACCACCGCTTTCGAGAAATACCGCAACCTGTTCACGATCGATCCTCCATAATGGTGGGGGCAGATCATTCTGACCTGCCTACTTCTGCTTCTTCCTCGTCCACTTTCACTTCATCGTTGTCCGACCCGTCTAGTGCTGGATCGACTGCTTCCTCTTCTGCTGTGGCCTCTGACTCAGAGATGGATGCTCCACCGCGGGTTTCTCAAAATGGAGATGATTATCTTGATCAAATCGAATGAAACTTGTACATGCGCTAACCTTTGAACTAATTTGCATGCCCATATCATTAAATCAAATCTTATTTTTGGCTTGTTTGCGTTTTAGGGAAAAACATGCGTAGCTTTTAGTCCTAAGTAATTCTAATCTGTACTTAACCTAGATAGCAGTCGGAGTGTATCTCGGTGCAAATATAACAGAAACTTATGAGAACAGAATAGCTGTCCGGTGCTTGAATCCGAGCACTCTATCAGCTGTGTCAGGTTATTTACTCTCATATAATAATGACCAATAGATGTGGCTCACTATATTCGTAAATCAAAATCTAAATTCTGAAATATTATAACGGGGTTTTGAACTGGAATGAGTGGGGTACTGGCATAAATAGCACCTAATTGGTTATAAGCGTTAACTTCGTTGGCCAAGCGTGCACGTGAGTGAAAGGGAATTCTAAAGTCTTCAGAGATTTGCAATGCTGACGCGTAAAAAAATTGAAGAAATAAAGTAAATTGGTTGTTTTATCAGAGTCATTCCAGGAAGAACTTCCAAAGGAGGTCCATAAAGGTAAAAATAAAGACGATACCAGAACAGTTACTCGCTCACAGACTCACACTCATACACTGCAAATATTTGCCAATTGAGTGCACTACCAAAAGCGAATAAAATAATGATTAATTTTGCGTATATGTTAAAAAAAATCATCTTAAATTTAGTTGTCATAACAATTGATGCAAGGTGGTAATCGTGTTTGCTTGTCCTTTTTTAAAGAATAATAAATTTTCTTTCGAATGTGATTAAAGTTTTATGAGTATTATTATGGGAGTAAAAAAGCTATGATTGATGAATCAGTGCAAATATTTTTTCATCTAGCCGTGTTTTAATCAGTTGATTCCTTGCCAGACGTTTATATAGGCGTCTCTCGCACTGATTTTTCAATTTCTTCGTGCGAATTGTAGAACATGAAAACGTCTAGTTTGGTTTCAACTGAAAATCGTTTGTTAAATGCGTCTTTTGGCGCCAGAGGCTTCTCTTTCTCCTCTGTCACGCAGGATGATGAAACTGAGAAGAACACTCTGTGCAAGATATCTGAAAAAGAAGCGGAAGCATTAGATCTTGAAAAGAATTTTTCTGCTCTAATGAGGCATACTGTTGTCGATTTACAGGGCTATGATAATATCGCCCTTGGCACTCCAGAAAGAAACAAACAACCTCCAAGTATCTTCCCTGAATATCAAGCCAATTCCTATGTTGACGTTGACAAAGCAAAAGTATGTGTATTGAACTTGGTTTTGTCATAATGTAATAGTTTAATCTGGTTTGCTACGTTATGGGGTCACTAAATCCCAATAATTCGCCTTCAAATGAGAGTTGCAGACTGTCATTCCTCCGTTTGCTTGAAGCCGTTGCGGAACTCGATCCCGAATTCATACTTAAGGTGGGCTGATATATGAAATTAACATTTAGACTGCTGTTTTCTGTCGTAGAGAGCTGAATATAAGATATACCACGAATTTTATTTTGGCCTTTGCTAGTTCTTCTGCAGTTTGTAGACCGTATTTGTCCAAATATTTTTCTGCTGCTGTCAATCTTCCTTCGGACTGGTTAAAGGTTGCTGAAATATACAAGGTTTGTTAATACATTTAAGTGATTTTCAGACATTTTTTCATTCGAGCGACCATCACGGTTCCTTGCCTCGTGCTTTAAGGCGAGTAATGGTTGAAAAATTTCGCGAGTTTGATGAATATCAGCTTGGTAGGTTCTGCTCTTTCATGACCTTGATTTTTGTAGCTAAATACAACAGAGAAAAAAGTGGCGCATCTAACAGAAAAAAAAATAAGGAAGACGCTGAGATGACACCTATGCCACCTACTCTGAAGAAAATGATTCGAGATTTGCACATTTCTGATCCAGTGTACCACGTTATGTGTCTTCTCGGAAAAAAATACCCGACTGATGCTTCGGAATACCTCAAACTAGGGTTGCCAGGTGACTGGAACCCTGAGCTTTCGGGCACACGTATGCGTTTGCCTGTACCTTTTACTTGGGAGACGGAACTTTCGAAGACTCCTCAGTGGGCACAACTTGATGCATGGCATAGTCTAATAGGTATATTTTTGATTTAGCCATATTGGAGCTTCCATGAGGTGGCGGACTTTTTTGTTAATTCACTTCTTTTCAATAATCATCCTTTGTTCATTATATTTATGGTGTTGATGCGACTGGCCTTCGTTAAATTGATTTTTCGGTGTTTGTTCTAACAGACTCTGGAAAACTTCCGTACATGGCAATGCTCCGTAACCTCCGTAATCTGCTTCTGGTGAACATCGATGAAGAGCACATAAATAAAGTGATTCGAAAGCTAACGGCTAGAGTGAGTCATTTTTTAGCGATTGGCCTTGATTTGGTCACCTTGTGTAGTTAAAATGTCGTGCATTTCCCTAACTTTATAGGGAGAAGTAGCATCATCAAAGCAGTTGCCATTCCGATATCTGAGTGCTTTCACAGCCCTCGCTGAACTCAGGCGCGAAACG
>UXSR01005761.1:13116-31763 GCA_900604375.1 Mesocestoides corti
GCCTGGGAAAGGTGCCATTCTCAAGGCTGTCGAGATTGTTTCTCGCATTCTTGAAGTACGTTTTCTTCTTTTCATGTTCTTTTATAAGTGTTCGTTTTGCGTAGGCCTGGTTGGATGTGAAAACTTGAGTAGTGTAAACTGCCTTGATTAATAATGCTCTGCCACTTGCAATCTTAGAAGTGTGTGGTAGTTTTCGGTTTCAAATGTCAGTGTGAAACGCCTCTTAAATGGAAATATCGCCATTTGAAACGGTGGAGTTCTATTGCGGGTTTAGTGGTTCTAGTTTTAACGACAATGTGACCTCGTGGGTCATGCTAGTGTGAAGAGACATTAATTATCGCTTTCTTAAGTTGTTACGGGAGGGCTCATTCATGCAATTTAAATTTCACTCTTCTGTTTCAGGGCGGAGACATTCACGACCAAATACCTGCTTTAGAACCAACACACACAAATGTATGTGTCGAAATAGCACTTACTATTGGTCTCTTAACCCTACTCTTTCTTACCTACTTTTCTTGTCAATTATTAAAAGGCCAAACCTATCACAAAGGATGAAGTGATCGGAGCGATTCTTTCGACTAAAAAGAAGGTAGGTTACCGCTTTGTGGTGTTCCTGTTTTTTCCTCAAATCACTGGTTTTTTTTCATTGTAGTACTCCACAATGTTGGTTCTGGGTGACCTAGAGGCCGATCATACGAACTGGCGCAATCGTTACACCCACCACGTCGGACCAATCAACAGTGTTGTAAAGTATGTGTCCTGCTCCTCTTCCTTCTGTATTCTCGGCGTCAAGGCTGTTAAAACAAAGTTCATGCAGTATTTGGATGGACCAAATCATTCATACCTTTCGCATCATTCATGTGTGGCAAGCAGGCTAACCGTGCATTTGATTGCAAAAGACGTAAAGGAAAATAAACGCTTGCTACGAGTGAACTGTCACGTATGCGTGAATACTGGTAGAGAAACAACTTGGATGCCAAAGTAGAGTACCCACCGTCGTGTGATGGATCGTTCGCAATTCTTTTGGTAGATATTGATTTGGTGAGCTCATCGCTCATTGGACCCGAAACTGGAAGCCTTTGGTTCTCCACTCAAACATAATGTTGACTTGTGTACGCTTTGGCACTTGTGTAAAGTTATGCGGTCAACCAAATCTATGTTTAATTAAACTTGTCAAAATATTTCAGCTGCCAAAATTCGTGTTCAGAAGACGGGTGGATGGTGCTACAGGGCTACTCGGATTCGATTCTTCATTTCGTAGCACAGGTGGGAAGCCAATCTTTGGTGAAACAGATAGAGGCAGTTGACCGTCAACTGAACCTTACATGCAAGTCTACTGGCCGTCACCCGACCACCCTCGTTTCTAATACCAGCCAGACAACCATCGAGTTACCGGCGTTCTTCACAACTGGTGGAAGAGCAGCAGCCGTGCAAGTGTTTGTTTCCTCTACGTTCCGGGATATGTTTGGGGAGCGAGATCTCATTTCGGGTCTTGTTTTTCCCGCTCTTCGTAAGCAGCTCTCCCACCTCGACTATCCAGTGATTCTTAACGAAATTGATCTGCGTTGGGGCGTTCCAGAGACCTATTCGCAGTCGTCTGAGTGCATACGCGTGTGCCTTGAGAAAGTAGTCACCTCAGACTATCTAATTCTTCTCCTTGGCGAAAGGTACTCTAGTCTTTTTTATTTAATTTCTTGCCAACAAACCACGCCAGTTATTTTTCACTTATCGCATTAGTTTTTTCTCCAAGTAAAACCAGCGTTCCTTCTTATAAGCTCTTTCTATACCTTAACTAGTGCTGTTTTGGTGAACAAATAGTGTAACAAAATTTTAAACATCCAGTTTGAGTGGATATGCGCCCTAATTGGGGTGAACGTTGATGTTCCATGCTGATGTGATCCTCTTCATTTAGATACGGTTGGACACCTCCCAAAGAAATGGTCCAGACACTTCCTCCTAAGCTGTTAGACCAAGTAATGAAAATATACGTGGAGGGCATGTCCGTCACTGAAATGGAAGTTCGTCTCTTTTACCACCTGAACTACAACAAAAGAAAGAACCTACTCTGTTTTATCAGAGACTCGAGCTGTTTAGAGTAAGTATGTCAAAATTACTGCGTCAAAATTGCATTATTTATTTTTGGAATGGAGATCATGAATTTAATTTATGGGGAGTCAGTCTTTTCCATACTAATTCCTTCTCGTGTGTGTTGTGTTACCCTTTGCACGGATGTTATATATTGATTCCTGAGATAGCCATGCTGATACGTAGTTGTAAGTCTTTACACAGTGTATCACCACGTTATTTTAGGGGAGTGTCTCGGGACCTTAGAGCGAATTTTGTTGAATCTTCACGATGTAAACAGGGGAGATTAAAAGAGTTCAAGGCTTTCTTGAAGGAAAATGGACTCATTCAATTAAATGCGTAAGTTACATCTAAAAGGTCCTTTTCCTAAAACTTTGTTTGCGTGCAATTCATTCTGTTCTAAATCGTGAATCTAGGTACCCCGCTACTTTCGCTGGAATTGTCAGCTCGACGCCAATGATGGGCGACTTGTCAGTCCTGAGTGAGGCTATATTCAAAAGTCTTTACCTTCTGATCTCCGATAACGTTAGGTCTAATCCCCCGGTTCAGGTAAGTCATTTCATCCCTTTGGTAGCCCTAAAGCCAAATCCAGCAGCCGTTTTAAATAAATATTTCGTGTATGCTTCCCTTCAAGCCTTTTCACCGAAAAGGTTGATGCAATCAGATTGATTGTTGATTTAAGTTCCTGAAGTCCATTAATGTGGACTGTGGTTCTGCTTGCACGATTAAGTCTGTGTTACCTTAAATTTAAAATGCGTGTGCAGGATTCCTGTTTAACCAGGTTTTACAAAGTCATTTCACACCCTGAACTCGTGCAGCCAGTACTCTGTGTGTATGTTTCCAACGTCAGCATACTATGTGAATTGACTTCTAGACACATCATCTTCTGGCTTCTGGATTTTAGCCTGGCTTTGAGCCACGTAAACGCAGCTAAAGCGCCTTTGGTTCTGCAAGTCCATGAATTACATTTGTCGTTATTCGTTTATCTTCATATTCACATTAGCCCAGCCATCAGCATAAATTATTTCCGACTTACTTGGCTGTGAATATCCTTAATACCTAACTGAAAGAATTTATTCGTTGCTGGAACCTTGGGAAACACCGATTTATCTTGCCTCCTGTCGCCTACTGCCAACAGCATATTGCGTGGGTTGCACGCAACCCGATTTTGCAATATAGCGCAATCGTTTTCGTTGACCTTGTAATGCAACTGCCCACTTGGCATAATAAGCGCTTGCGGTCGTTGTGGGGTTTTGACGATAGTTTTACTTCTTGTATTTCTGCTAATTTATTCACTTCAAAAGCGCCTTGAAGGACGGATATTAACGGCTTCATTGTCGAGCAACTGACTCCTATATATTTCTGTCACCATTATGGCGTCAATACGTCGTAATTGCAATTTTCGCATGAATCTGAGGTCCCTTGTTTATGTGACACGTATGGTGGCCACAGTAATGCGGGATTACAGCGGTATGAATGATTTGCTCCGAACTTTTCACAAACCCTAACAGGAAAATGATATTGTGGTTGTTATTTTTTATCACCCTCCATCAAACCTACAAAGAAAGTTGGTTAAGGTAGGCTGGCTGCCTATTCTCGAAGGCATGTTCCTTTAAAAATGCATTTCAAGAATCTGCTGAACTTGTAATGCTTTCAAACTGTGTTATTTCATCTTGTTAGTGGTCTGTATTGATGGTGTGTCAAATCCCAAGAACTTAATACCAAAGTTACCGAAACAGTTACTTATAGGTCAGCCGCTAAACTGAGTACCTCCGTTTAATGCTCGTGTATTTGTTAGTTCTACGATAATCTAGTGCTATATATCCCTTATCTCTTTCAGCCCGAACTTCAAAATCACAAAATCTGTCACTATGGCTCGTCGATTCCAACTGCATACCTAGAAGCAATTGCAGCTTCCGTCAGCCCACGACATCTTCAGGAGGTACTTCGGGCCTTGATAATAGATTTACCCTTGCGGGGTGCTCAAGTTCAACGTGCACGGAAAGCTGCTGTCAACAACCACCCCAATGCTCCTTTCACACAACTACTTATACCAACAGGCTCAAAGAGGAAATACGAAAGCCATGTTTGTAAGTACTACAAAGCTTTTTACACTAGACAATCATCCCTGGAGGTTTACACTGTCTGAGGCGTCTGCACTACTGTCACGCCCCCTTAAGCAAATCGTCTTTACCGAGCAGACATGTAAATGGTATGAATGGATCTTAAACGGGTCATAAACTTGCATTTCTGAGGAACCCTTTTACTTAGACATGTTAAATTTTTGTTTTATAGGAAAGGGACAACTGTTGGTTTATTTAATTCTAAACATCATAGTAAAAAAATGTATCTAATGTTATCCAGGATATACCTGTGTGACCGTAGTACGTAGTAGGCAAGGTGTTCTTAGTCTTTAGGTTTAAACTATCCGCGGCTGTTGTCAAAGCTAGAGTAATACTGTGCTTGCCTCTCATTGTAGCTCGCGATGGTGGTCTGCTCTGCCTGATTGGCTCACATGGCTCCGGGAAAACCACGCTCATTTCGGCTGTGGCAGTTGCCTTATCAGATCCTGAATGGCTGCCCACTTTGCCACTCTCTTCCTCCACCATGACTCAAATCCCTGAAGTATTTCGACGCCGCTCGCGCGTATTCGTTCACCTGACTCTCGGCGCCTACACCTCCACGACACGACACTCTGGTCTCCTCCTGGCTGCTATTCCACAGATGACTCAACTAAAACAGCTACTTGACGTCTGGATAGTTCGAATGTTCACGGAGTTGCGTACTCCTATTGGTGGCAATAACGTCGACGTCGATCGACAGCTAAACGCACTTGAAGACGAGTTGAAGTCCTCCGGAATTATTGATGTTGCTCATGATGGAGACCTTGTGTTAGTTGCATTCTTTTTAACTGCGCAATGATGGACATGAAGTTATGCAGTTTTAAATGTTGATAGAAGTAAAATCCATTCAAGGAAGAACTACGATTCCCTGAGATTCATTTCTGCCTCTTGCCAATATTTAATTAAGAATAGAACATGGTTTTTCTGTTAACTGTGTATTTTACCTGTACCATTTGCTGAGTTTTGAAAAGCTGTGCATGTTGGCGCGGTGTTGGATATTAACGGTATTAATGCTTGTTTTATAGCAAAAGCATCGAGATATTCCACAAATTGCTAAGAATAATCGGGGAGTATGTGTTGAACCATTACATCTTCATCGTTGATTCTGTGGATCACCTAGTGCCGAATAATCTTGATTGGATTCCGGAGATAATTCCTGAGGTAAGGAACCCTTCTAAATGTTCTGGTTGAAAGCTAATGTTTAAGGCTCCTTTTAAAAATACGTGGTTTTGTGGGGCCTTTAATTTTTTTTTCTATTTACTTGTGTAGAATGTGAAATTTGTCTTCTCATTAAACGGAGACTCAAAGACAGCACGTACTTTATCGATCCGTCCAGATGCCCTCTACCTTCGAATGAGCGAATTATCGCTCACTGAGAAGTCAGCTGCCATTCGATCTTACTTTGCCCAATATGGAAAGGTACTCAACGAGAGTGGATTCGCTAATCAGGTACTTCATTCGATTTCGATGCTATTCTTTTCATTACTTCGATAAACTACGTATCCTACCCATTTTGGTATGTAATAACGCAAGCGCGCGCGCATGCGTACGAAAGCGGAATTCTTTAGCAGTTTTTGAAAGTCTATTGGTTGCCATATCAACACAGAGAATTCCATATCTGTTAATTTCTCTAACTTGCAGTTGTTCTCCAACTTTTCTAGTTGTCGAAATTGGCCAGAAAAAGAGACTCTGGACTTCCCTTGTACTTGAAAATGGCTTGTGATGAATTGCGTTTATACTCGACCTTTGAGAACGTAAGTCAATTCAACATTCGTCCTATTAGTTGACTGCAGATGTTCGTGCTAAATTTGAAACCGACTATATCAAAATAGTACCAGGAGACGTAGTTTGTACCAACCAATTAAGTTCCTCATCCAAAAACCGGACCATTCATCTTGAATTTTTTCTTCCAGTCATTTTATGCTGACTGTTTGAACGACGAAAAAGATGTTGAAGACGTTTATTTTATCGTTTCTTCCCTCTCAGTACAGTTAAAAGTGGTTTTGTCGATTTCTAATTTATGCGTTTAGTTTGAGCTGTAAACATCGTTCTTGGTGATCTTAGGCATTGGTGATGACCTGATTCGTGACTTAGTGAAGATTTTTATCGAAGGGGTAATTGGAAGACTGGATGTTAACAACTAGACTGAATTTTGCTATCTAAAGCAACTTAAGTACACTTCGGCGTTTTGACTGAATTGACCAAACGGAAACATTTTTGCAAGGCCATTTCTCTTCGCCCGTAAACAAAATATCCTCACTTCCTCCGGCCAGGCCCTTTCAGATGGTTGTTTTTTTCACAAATTTGAGTAACGGAAATTCGAAGTACAGTAGATAAATCACGCAACTTCTTCAACCAACATCGCACAACGTTGGCGGACAGTTGTAGGAAATTATGTTGAATTTATTGCTGACCATTTGCAGTCGATCTAATTCCTTGAACGGTTATTGATGAGTTTTGTTCACCTTCTCTTCACAAGCCGTGAATTGTATTGAATTTCTTTCGCGAGCACAAATTGCACTTTAAATCCATGTAATTGAATCTATGGCGGTCTTGCCGTCTTGGCTCCACTACTACTACTACTACCACCTAGCGATCTCAAAAGAATTGCACTTATTGTTAATACTGAACACCTGCATATTTTTTGCATCGATTTGTAGCTGGACCTAAATTTAAAAAGCCTTCCAGATCATTTACCGGGGCTGGTTGCCCACATCGTTGCTCGAGCCTCCATCTGTTGTGGTGAAAACCTTGTTAAAACAATACTCGCCTGCCTTCTATGCTCGCGCCGTCCTCCGTACCCAGCTCAACTCCAGCGTATGGTTAATACTTGGCTCGCCACTTCACAGCAGCACTGCCCCCCTCAGCTTGCCGCATTCATCAACGGTGATGAGGACCGAATTTTCAAAAATAGCTTGGACTCTTATCCCGTGCTTACCACCCTAGCGCTGCACGTCCTTCTCTCTCAACTGCAGCCGCTCATATCTGGATTTGAGTCAGTAGATGAGAGCAACTGTGGCTGCGTGACATCATCGGTGACTGAACAGGGGGAGGAGGTTGAGCCGAGTCTATACGCATCGAAGGGTCTGCGGCTGTGCAGCTCGGAGGTTGCAAATGTGGTCAGACGCTTGTGTTTCTCTACCGTCCGACCAATCAACCGGTTCTCGGCGCACCACCGTTTGGGTTACATGAAGAGCTCAGCGAAGACTGAGAGTGAGCCAATTTCGCTCAGTTCCACTCCATCAGAACTGCAAACATACAGACTGCTGCTCTATGAGCACTACGACGACTTACGAGACAAAGTTTACTATGCGGTGAGCGTTGTCTTCTGTTTGCTTGAGTCGTGATTTTATTGACGAGATGTTTGCAAAATATTCGACACCTGCTAACCAGGTGCTGCTTAAAATTAAATACAAAAAGTATGGCGTTTTGATTTAGCAGAACTCCTAATTATAGTGACGTTGACTTTTGTTAATTTGTTTCGTTGTTGGGCAGCAAAATCATTTTGTCTTGGGACCGTGATAACATGGTTGTTTAGGTATAGTTACTGTGAATGCATTGAATGTAGCTTGGGTCTTACTGCGTCTTACTTATTTTCCCAGTTTCATGCGAGGAAGTTCGGTTTCGTCGTGTCCACCCTTAGCAATCCCGTGTATATTCAGCAAAAAGCTCTCAACAACGATGTCCAGGCCTTAGTGGAAGAATTTCTTGGATTTCGTAAGTCGGAGCGTTTTTAGACGATTAATCTTTTCTTCAATTACGATTTGATTTAACGGGTCCCACACTTTTCATGGTTTCTTACTGGTGATGGTTACGAAATGGCAGTTTTACCAGGCTTTCAAAAGCCTCATCCTCTGTGCTATGAATGGTTAAATGTGAACACTTGGTCGTTTTACTTCGTTTCAGCAAAGCTAGACGTCGTTTACTATTGGGTTCACTTTCATTAAATTTTTACCGTTCGATTTCAAATAACTCCCAAATTGCTTTTCGTCTAAAAACAGGAACCACTGACCCTGACACCGAGGCAGCCTGGTCAGATATCATTGAAAATTGTCAAGATACGAATTTCCTGGTGATTCGCCAATTCGTCCTCCAATCTGGTCACCTCTTAAGCAAGTGGGTACTTATCACTGTGACTTACATTTATCCTTTTTCAGCTAGCTGCAGTTACTAAACAGACGGTTGAAGTTTGCCTTAAGTGTGCTAAATGTATTTTTCACTTACACACCAATGCAGTGTAATTTTGCGTCGTTATCATTGTTTCATAACACCAATTCTGGCTCTAGTTTTTATATTGAAACTACCTTGTTGACGCTGTGTCATTGTTGCAATTGCTACTCGTCGAATCATGACCATAAATTTTGCGGAAGACACTTTATTGATTGTGCCTGCATAAATGAAGTTTGGCCACAGCTAGAGACGCCATTAAGTAAAACGCAGTGATATTTGCACTCCATTTTGTTTCTTTTCCTGTTTACTGAAATTTTTTTTCAGGTTCCCTCATTTAACAGGCCAGCTGCTTTTGGATAGCCTCCCTGGGGGTTATAAAATGCTGATTAATGAGGAAGTTAAGAGGACAATTCTGTCAAACAATGATTGGACTGCAATGCGTACTAATCCTTTGAGTGCGCATTACCTACGCAGTATGGAGTTAGCCTGGCAACCGGAAGCGGTTACTCTCCCTACAGCGCTTGCCAGCGATGGTGATTTGCTGGTAGCTTGTGGTGATAACAGCGGCAGCATCACGTTGTTGGATATTTCTTCTGGGAAAGTGAGTTGTTACTTATTCGGTTCATTTAATTAATCTCGGTGTTGACAAATTCGTTTTTTGTGCTTGCAATGTCTTAAAATAGTTTAAATGCAAGGTGGCCGCTACCAGCTTTTCTCATTTTATAGGTGGTCAACACTTTATATGGGCATACTGGTGCCGTTCGTGATATCGTCTTTATTCTTCCCGACACAAATGAGCTGACCACAAAGTGTCTACTGCTGTACTCCGTCTCTGCGGATGCAACTGCTTGCCTCTGGAAACTCATCCCGTCATCGGACGATCTGAATAGTTTGACCGGTCTGAAATTGGCTCGCATCTCTGGCCAACACGACCGCCCTATTACGGCCTGTGCTTGGGACTCTCGGCGACGGAACCTCATCACGTCAGGTCTCGACGGACTGGTGCGCCTCTACACTATTCAGCCGTCTCTCGGTGGCGATTTGGATGGTGGGGCGGACACCGCCTCTGGTTTCGATCTGTCGACCTTCAAGAAAGCCTGTCGCACATTCAGTACCCATTATCAGCCAATAAATGCAATGGTTCTTGTGGAGGACAAGATTGTGGTTGGATGCTTTAACGGTGCCCTGTGGTGCTTCAAAACTTCGTCGTGCAGTGGAAAGGTGTGTGTGTGTGTGCGTTGTGGTATATGCCTGAAAATAATGTCGCAAAGTGGACAGTTATGTCCATACTTTGTACCTATCTGCTCTCTGGTTGGCTTCTTCGTAATCGCGTATTTGTGCACCATTATTCTTTGTCGTCAAAGCAGATTTGGATATTCATGACTGCACGCTTAAATTTCTTTTAATTTGGAGGTCTGTTACTACACTTATAGGCGAGTGTTTTGACAAACCTTATTATTTGCCTCCTCTTCTTTGAAGGTTGACAAGATGTTACTTCTTGGTTCCGATTCCGTTACATTATGTAAAGGGGTTCGTGATGAGACCTACTACGAAGAATGGGCTGATGTTAGCGGCCGTCATGCCGCCATCACAGCATTGGCCTACTCAGGCCCCGATCATGGGCTAATCGCAAGCGTTGATTTCGCCGGCGAAGTTTATCTTATTAATGCCAATTCATTTGAATGTATTGTGCGTCTGGAAAAGGCCTCTCGTGGGTTTCCGCGCCAAATATTCAGCAGACTGTGCTTCCTGGAGGAGCCTGCAAGCCGTGAATGTCTGCTAGCACAAACCGGTTGTTCGAAGACAGTTTCCGGTGCAATTGCTATTTGGGACATTGATCGTGCACAGATATGCGGTGTGTTCTGTTTCTATTACTCCATGTCGCTAGTTTTGCTCACTCACTTGTATTATAAACCAAAATTACTGACAACTAGATCATTTGTTGGTCGAATTTTATTATACATTGTCTATCATTGGTACCGTTTGCCTGTGTTAGGTTTAAGACTCGCTTTCATCTAAGAACGAAAGTTCGTGACAGACTTTAAAAAATATGAGGGAACTGCAAAACACCTTTTTTGATGGCACCAGGAAGTGTGTTAATTGAAATCTTCTAAAGCTCACAAAGCCAGGCAATTTAGAATGTTCTTTGTTTACTTTGTTCAAGTGAAGCTCGTTTTACAGATAAGAAGGAAACTCGGTAGACTGAATATTAAGTACCAAAATTAGCCATCTCATAAATCTCAATTCACCCAAAATTCGATTTCAATGTCATTCGCTGGCTGTTGCATGTTAGATCTAGCTCTCTGAGGCATTAACATAGGACTTGTTGAATTAATTTTTTCTTTTGTTGTTTCTAGATATTCTTGTGCAAAAGGAGTCAGAATCCCCTGAAGTCTGTGTAGGAACCAAACTAACAGACAATATACTGACGTTTGGCACATCTACCGGAGGGATCTCTTACTTGATTCCTGAATTTGGTCCGAATCTCGTCCAAATCTGTCCTCCTCCAAAAAGGAACAGCGCTAGGGTTCAGGCTATTGATTGTTTCTTCTCTGGCGTGATAAATGGATGTGCTCTCATTGTTTATGGCACAGCCCGCGGAGATGTAACGGTACGGTCTAGTTGTTTTCTGCTGTGTTATATACTGTGTATAGTAGACATAAAGGTGCTGTATTATTTTACCACAGTTCGCAGCAGTTTCGACAGAAGGTGATTCAAAGATTAAACTACAATTGGGACATCTACTCGGGGAGGAGAAGCGTCCCTTTTCCGTATGGTCGCACTCGATCGGACGCCAGGAAGCCGGAGGTGGCGAAGCTGGGGGAACACTAGCCGTTACTATTTCCGCTATGTGTGGTTTCGCCGTTTCTGGTGGTGGTGACGCAGATTGCTGCTTCCATTTCTTTGATTGGTCGAATCTTTGTGACACTGGATGTACCTCTCTTTCCATTGATAGTGATTTCAGACTCTCTGTTCATAGTGCTGGTGTCTCTGCACTGGCTTCTTATGACAACATTGTGGTTTCTGGTGGCAAGGACGGAGTGAGTGATGTTATGTATGAGATAAAAAAATTATTAATTTTGCAATTAGTGAAAAAAATGCAAACGTAACCATGATATAGGCTCATCTGGTCTACCACTAACCTGTATAAGACTGGAAAGCAGCTCTTTGCAGTCTCTGGGTTTATTTTTATTTTGCTTAAAGTACAAGAGATCTTCCACTGAATCAACTTTTCTGCCAACTGCATTTGCACCGCCACATTACTAAGGCGGTGACTTTCACGCAGTATACGTAGGCCGCTTCTGTCGCAAGTGTTTTATAAAAGTAAATTCGCACTCATTTGCATTCGAGCAATGCGGTGCGGAGCCCATTATGCAAGCGACTGTGGCCAGTTCTTCTTTGCTGTTCGTTTTGGCGTTACTGCCCGCCTGTTTAACACTTGCCTTGTCTACATTAAAAATGACTTTTTTGAAATGCAAAAATCTGACGGAGGTCATGTAGGGTAAAAACTGGTTGTTGCATTGCTAGTTACCTACCGATGTAAAGGTTAATCTTTAATTCTCTGGCACGGGATGATCACTGTCTTATTCCGCAAACTGTGATAATTTACTTGTAGTGCGTTTAACGGTGGGTTTACTTCTTTACATAGAGATGCTGTCGGTGCGTCAAAACTGTGCGCACTTGATTTGTTTGGTGCAAGTGACCAAAGTTTTGGTTTTACGTTTTGGTATTTTTTTTTTATGTTGTTAATTTCGGTGGTACCTATGACGATTTCTGCTGTTAAACTGGAAACCTCTTAACCCTCTTAGTGTATGCTTACTCCCACAGTTACTTGCGATTTATCGAGTGGAAAAAAGTGACGAATACAATCCGGCTAGGACTCTTGTCACCTGGCCTCAGGCACATCTTGACTGGATTACGTGTCTTGCAGTGAGACAGGCGGATCCCACTCGTTTACTCGTTGCTTCAGGTGGAAACGATCATGCTATTGGTGTCTGGCTGCTCTTGCATGGTCAAGAGCCTGAACGCAGCTGCCTTTCTCCGGTGTGGAATCGTAGCGTTCACATGAAACCCGTTACTAATATCGCTTTTAAGGTAAGCTTCGTGCTTGTTTCCTTTTTTTTCTTATTGAGATGCATTCGCATAGCGGGGGACCCTGGTATCAGCACTTTAAACATTTCAACTCTTACTTATTTCGCACACCATTTTATTTACACTCAAATGGCATGCTGTCTTTACCCACATTGGTTCACTAAAATGCAAACAGTGGGAAAAATATGCAATTAAATTTGATGGCATAGTACTTCACCATTAATCGGTGCGAATACAATTGATAGAGTTCAGACAATTTTATGAGCATGCGGCAATTTCCACGTACTCTCCATATCCATTCGTATGTTTTAGGATGAATATATTGCTTCTGCGTCATCAGATGGAGTAGTAATGGTTTGGGAAGCGTCAATGCGCTCTGTTAAAAGATTGAGAAAGTTTGCACTTCAGGAGGTGTCCGAAGGTTGTGAACTGGTGATGCTGGAATTTGGCGAAACCGAAGAGTCAGGAAAAAATGAAGTGGTGATGACAGAATCAGGCGATTCCGGTAAATTACCCTTTCCTACAGTCCATATGTTTTTTGCCTAATTTCACTCTTAGGTCAGATTGCTAAGTGACGAAGCAGGTTCAACAGAAACTGTGCACTGTTCCTGACTAAAGTTATTTTTGTCGCAAGCACTAAGTTTTGTGAAATGCCTCGACGCTAATCCCTTTCCGGTTTAATTAAGCAAGGGTAAATTTCTTGCCTTAGATTGCAACCAGGAGTCGGATGAAGCTTCATCAAGTTCTGACCGGAATGATGACGAGGTAATGGAAGAGTACGAAAGCAGCGAAGAAGAAGGGGAGGAAATTGGCAACACTCAGGAGACGAGCACACTTGAACAAAATTCTAATGAAAAATCGTGGAAGGAGTCTCGTCACGTCTTATTTGACGAAAATACATTAGCTGATCGATGGAATATGCGTCTTTTTGTCGGCTACGCTCACCACAATGGCAGATTTGGTGTGAGTAAGATTGCGCCATTTGTGCCGCGCTCAGAACTTGCCTGTGCAGGCCACGCCAACACCAGAGTGTCTGGAGTGATCGAACTGGCGTCAGTTGCTAAAAACGGAACACTCGTTTCAGCCTCTGCCTCTCCCGACTCCCTCAGTGGTGAGGTGTACCTCTGGAGGCTTGATAAAAAACTCGATAGGCCTGGTATGCTTCTTTTGCTACTTTTTTCTAAAATCCTTATTACCTATTCATACGTGAGTCTTCTATATGGTTTATCGTGTATTCACAAGTAACGTACTTCAAACTGCTCCACTTTAAAATGACTAGTACTCTATCCTTATGTTCATTATATTCGCTTCGAAACCAGGACCAACATTCAGCTCACTGTACCCACTTATTATCCTCGCTCTCTAATTATTCTCAATTACCTCGTGGCTCTATATGGTTGTCCACCTTACCCAACCATTGTACTAGGTTACAAAAAAAAACTTTTTGAGAAAGCCTGGTGTTTATGTAAGTGTAACAGTATCAATTTCATACCTACAGCTCAACCCCGAGGCGTACACAGTGGTCCAATAACGGTTATTAAGGAGTGCAAAGGCTACGTCTTCGTTGCCAGCGATGACGGTCGCCTTTCTGTCTGGGAGGTTAAAGCTGGACGCCAACTGGGTGTTATGGATCGCTTCACACCCTGCTCTATTGCAGACCTCGAAGTAATGGTCCGCAGTGAAGAAGGCGAGGCCTTTAGGGCAAGTGGCTTCGTCCTCTCTAGCCGGTGTGTCTACCTCGTGGAGATGGGTTCGACACCTGGTGCAGACCGCCTTACTTTTTCTTCCCAAATGTATGGACGGAGGTTTTTCGAAAGTCTGATAATTACTACAATTCCTCCTCTAATTATTTAATCTGGTTAATTGTCTAGGATTTTGTGTAACTCCTCGTCTCCTAGCTTCAGTTATTTAAATGACAGGTAAAAAAAACAATTTTTGCCTCATAATTTTGTTGCGATTATTCTAAAATTCAGCCATCTCGAAATGACTTTTCACTATGTACCGGAAAGTTGATAATAATGATTTATTTCAACTTAGACTGGATTCGTGAATTCGGAAGACGTATGTAAACCGTCTGTTAGAGACTGATCTAATCAGACTTATTGACGTTTCTCTAAAAATTGCGTAATTCGAAGTCCGTGAGTATCTAATTTGCGGGCATTTTCCGCAAAACAATGCACATTCGACTTAAGGTTCTTCAATGTGGAATATACCTTTGTATCTAGGTTATGTGCTGCTGAAAAGTGACTTTTTATCAGAAAAAGTCACTTTTTAACATCTGTGGATGACAATTTTCTTTTGTTTTTTTAGGTTCGCTCTTCAAACTGAAGTCTTTTCAATCCTAGTGCCTGAATTCAGACCTGACCCAGCAATGGTGAATTGCATTATCGGAACTGGGGAGCGACGCTGTCTCTGCGGTGCATTGCCTGTCATCCAGTGTCTACCGAAACCTCTAACGTAAGCCTTTCAGCACTGAGCCCGTAGCTCCCCAAAGCATATGGTGACGTAAATCCCGCTAGGAACCGTCATATTGACCGGCGTTTATGCAAAATTGAGCGAGCCCAGATTTCCTAAGTGGAAATGTCGTGTCTACTCCAATATCCCATTCAATGGTGTCTTGGTCATATCACGTACATTCAAAACAAATTAGAATTCTAGTACTATATGACCATAAATGTGCACAGTAGGGGTTGTGTAATGTGTATGTGACGCTGACTTGGAATAACCTTATCGCTTACATCATTTTAGAGCATCCAGTGGCACCGTTACCTCTCTTTATAAATTTAAAATCTCGTAAGTACATATCTATTTTTTTTTCAATTTAAAAATACTGTTTACCGCAACGCTTGCCGCCTCACTAGACTCCGTATGAAGGAAAATTACAGCCACCTTAGTTTCGCGCCGATCAGAACAAATAGAAAATAATGCCGTTCTCAGGAGCTGTTGTGGCTAACTGGATGCACAATTGAAGACCCCGAATTTGGATTTGCTTCTGCCATTATTTGGCGCTCTAGTTTTGCAGCTTTCTGTCTACTCCCAATCAGTTTGAAACTAGTACTTGTAATATTACAGTTAAATCTGTTATCTATGTGCTATGATTGTAGGCCTTTTTCTCTACATCGGTTCTATTTGCGGTTGCTTTCACTTTTAAAGCCTTTCATTTAGAGCTGGCGATGAAAAAGAGGCCCAATATATTGGACTATGTGATGGAGTTATTGCTACTTTTGACTCTTTTGGAACTGTGAGTTCATATTAAACTAATTTAAGCCTAATTGAAGTTGAGGCGTTCCTTCAGCGTCTGGCACGTATAAGGTGTTGGGCCTATCTGTTTGCTAAATTTGACAGGTCTTACAAATTATTCCTTTTTACATTGGAAATAGTGGTGCACTACTGTTGGAGGCGTCGACGAGAATGTGATGTATACAGGTCTCCAAGTGGTCCAATCGCCACGAAGTCTCAAACAGTAAGTTTCCGATAAAATTGAATTTGCGTCATAGCTGTTTCATTTAATTTAATGCATTTATCTGTGGAATGAGCTCTCTGTAATGCTTGCAGTTTAGTCGAATAAGAAAATGAGGAATAGTCCTAATAAGCGACATACCATATTCTCCGAACGAATATTTATCAGCATTCGTCAAGTTTTATAGGTTTGTTAAGTATAATTGAATGTTTGGCCTGGCCAACCGCCCTCAGAAGTCGACATCCATCTTCCGTCACGTTTGGCTTTAAAATATTCGACAGGATCTTAAATTCCGGTTGTCTTCGAGTGTGTCGCTAATTCTAAGTTTATCTCATATTTAAATGCTGTAGAGACATTGCGGCATGCTGCAAGCTTTGACGTTGGTGCGGCACGTAGCAATCATGTACATACTTGCATTCGTACGTGCGTGTGGGCGTAAAATTTGGCAGTGATATTTCAACCGTTGCTGAGTGACTCACGTTGTCTAATTTGTATGTTTTAAATACACTATTTTGAATGGTCTCTTCATTTGGTGTAACGTTTTCCCAATTAGTCTTCTCTTCATCTCGGGCAAACGGGAAAACACGGAAGACGGACGTGAAGTCGTGTCATCATTTATTAGCTTGCGCAGTGATCCAACAACCACTCTTTCCGAATACACGGTATGGTTTGCTTCTGTAGTACGCACAAAATACCTACGCTTTTTGACTGTAAAATTTCTTCACAAAAATAGAGCTGAGTTCTAGCCCTTATAATATGGTGGTTTTTGTGATTATTTCTTAGCTCCCCAACGGAGAAATCGTGACAGCATTCTGTGCAACGGAAGCAGGCAAACGATCAGCTGATGACGCAGAGTTTCTAGTCATTGTTGCAGGGTCTGACGGGCTCATCCGGTACTTGAAGTGGACGATTTTGAATCCAAACGGGAAGGTTAGTCGTGCAGCACTTATTGACTCCACTACCAGGTTATAACTTAGAATAACACCACTTGAACTCGTACCGAGTCTTGGATTTTTTTAAATATACACTTAAAGCACGTGACACTACCTGTCCCATTTTTCGGAGAAGCGAATGAAACAAAACTTCGTGCACATCGATGTCCCGAATTATAACGGAACTTTTTCGAAAACCCATGTCGTGTACTAGGCAGTCATATTCTTTATCTTCCTCCGTCATTCTTCTACGGCACTTATTGCGACCCGAATGTAACGCATTCGCGTACACTAATTTTGATGTTAGATGATGTGCACAGACCGGAATTCGATTCCTTCTTTTGTAGCCGGAACTAGTGGGGTACCTTCCGACCGGTAGGAGAATCGCCAAGATTTGTGCTGTGGAGTGCAACCACTACACCGTTGGATTCAGTAATGGTGACGTCGGCATCTACCGCTTTATTAACTGACATCTCGCCTTTTTCCATTGTGAACTTTTTTTGTTTTTTTTTGTAATATCCACCTTATCAGAAATACTAGTAATGTGGTTTAAAATGTATTTATCACACAAGTATGAAACAATTTAAGGGCGTCTGGATAAAATGGAATAGTCAACACATAGACCAAACTTAGAGGGATCGGTATGATCGATTTTGAATCCAAGTTTTCGAAAGAATGTACAGGCGACGGTGTTAAATTTGAATACCGTTAAGAGAATCCGGGACATCCGATTGTCGATGGAGATTTTAAGTAGAATATCCATTAGTTTTCGTCCCAGTTTGAACCCGCGTACCTTTTCATGCAGTTGGATTTCGTAGCAATACAATATTGGTCGTCCGGCATCAATCTCAAAACGAAAATGAACGAATGCACAAGGGTCGTCGGAGGTGACCGGTAATGAAGGTGGGGATTTGTGACGTCTGAGATCACAACGCGCTTTGACGTTCCTCAGGTAGCACACGAGAAGCCGCGACTCGGGAGCAAATAACTCATTCCGCTTGGTTTCATCATCCCACCCCCAAGTTGACTTAAGGTAGAAATTCTGGAAAAGAAATATGGGTTTGCCAAACCGGGAAAGGCTGTGCATGTTGTGGAAAAGATAGCTCGTAGAGCCGCTGTGGTAATACGTTAACGTAGTCCTGTCACAAATCCATGTCCCCAAAGTCGTGGCGGACATTTTGGCCTTGGTGACCTCGTTCAAAACGTAGGCTTGACGATGCCACCGGTACCGACTGGCGCACCCGACTTAAAATAGTGTCTTAATATCGCACCCACTCTGTTGTGAGGGCATGAGAACAAGAGATATTATAGAAAACTGTAAACTGGTTTTTCTCTTGCATATGACCAGACATTATAAATACAAACACTACTAAATTAAAAAAAATTGGCAACCATTCAGAAATTTAGGTTTTTTTTAAAAAGAAATGAGATAAAATCAAATTGGTTAGAGTACCTTCATATTGTGTTCAGTAATAAAAAAAATTTTCTCTCGTTGGTCAGGTGGCAACTCAGCTGGGCCAAAGCATTTTACAAGAAATGAGAGGCAACAGCTTTCAAAAACAATCATATTAGAGCTATTAAAGCTTTTTTTTAAAATTTCTTTGGATGACAACGCATTCGCAGCATTGACAATGTATTTATTGGTACTATACGCCACTTCCCGTTGCGGCATTTCGCGATGATTTGGATTTCGTGGTTTTGTGGTGTTGTGGTGTGGCGTCGGATTAGGGCGCAGACATATTGGACCACCTGGCCGCAGCCAATCCTGTGTCTCTCTGCAATCCA
>UXSR01005762.1:0-28500 GCA_900604375.1 Mesocestoides corti
AGCATCTCATTAATGATTAATCCGTTAACTAATGGGGAAAAGACGGACTGTGTCTCTCTTTTTGCCTTGGAGGTAACGAACGCCATGGTTAATGTTTTTTTTCTGGTTGAACATCTAACCTGTTCGTTTAATTGGCTCCAAGTAGACCTGGAAGTAGGTTTGAGGTGGTTTTCGACACCATGGAGCGCACTGGTTCAAGCCTTTTGACCTGATCTGAGGGTAAATTAGTAGGACAGACTCAGTAGGAAGGTCTCAGGAGCTTTCTAATTTCTCCGGCATGTGGTCTTGAACAATGCGCTTGGAAGAAGGTGGTCCTCCGTGGCTGAACTGCTCAAAGTTGACTAATTCATCTAAATTAGCAGCCTTTTGCCAATATAGCTCCTTAAAATGTATTGTGAAACGTGTTGATCCACATTTTTTAGTCAGATCTCTCCGCCCTTCGACGTAGGGTTCTCTTTTTCGCTGCATGTTGCCAGCCGCGCGGAGACTTAGCTCTCGTCACATTAGCACAAACATTTTTCCTGGATTATCCTCACGCCTAGGTCTCGATTTCAGCACATCTATGACCCTCAAATCTGAGCTATAAGTACACGCGTGCAAACGCCAACCACAACACAAAATTACCAACTTGGTTGAGCTCTGAAGTAAACGGTTGCGTCCACGTCCTCTCCGGTCTTTCACTTTATAGCGGATGAGACCCGACTCAGTGATCCTGGTATAGTTTAAGACCACTTGCTGTGGCCCACAACAAACTTAACCAATCACCTTCCTATTTTTTGACTGTCTCCTTTCCTGCCATGTCTCCGACGGACAATTCAAGCGTTGTAACTTGGGACAGCAAAACCAGGGCGTTGTGTTGGCGTCGTGAACGGTGCCATCACTGGACTCAGAGAGGACGCTGGAACAGCGCTTCCGGTTGCTCAGGAGGGACTTCCTGTACCGCTGGATGGCGTCGTTGCTGAAGACGGGGTGGATCTTATGAAAAGAGCTCTTCGTCTCGTAGACCCGTTGAAAACTCCGATCCATACAGGGCTTGTAGTTGTGGTTCTGAAAAACGACGCACCAATGCTTGTGGTAACAAAAAAATTAACGCGGAAAACCATGGAATTTCTTCGTTGCATGTTGGCATCTAGTCTGAGCACGAATGGAACCTACTCAGGTCCATTCCAACTTCACGGTAGCATTTATAGTTTGCTGTTAATATGAGCTACGCTGGTTTAATTTGCAAAATGTGGTAGACGCTGATACAAGTCAAAACAGTTGTTGACTGAACTCAAGCAACATTTAACACGGAATCCGTGCTGTTGATGAAGGATAACGTCCTACGTTTTGGCGCAACACTTTAGAACGAAGCTGCAAGCATCCTGCAGTCACAAAACTTATCAAATTCCGTGTGATTTCTGCACTGAGGCAACGAACGACTGTACAGAAATACATAAATTTGTGCCTTTTGGCATGCAGTTCAAGCCATACCATGAGACTAACATTGTTCTCTCAGCCAATGAGAATTCAAAAAAATACTTGGGGTTGTCGGCTCTGGTTAAAAATGGCCAATTAACCAGTCTTAAACTGTGCCACATTATCACTTCTGGCATTTGTTACGGTTCGAATTTTGTTTAAATTACACCTAATCATGGCACTAATGAGCACTGATATGTCTGTTGCTTTATAAAATGGGTAATTTCTTTACTAATTTTTCAACAATTAAATCAACTTTAATGTAATGGGAAAAGATTGTAGCCCACACCAAAAGCGGCGGTTTCAAAGAGGCAGCCAATCTCATTGCGACCGTTTTCATACATCGAACAAATTATCGATTTTTTACGCTCTCGCCATTGGCCACAATTTGACCAATCATAGGTTTGACTCTTGACCCCTATTCATCCACTCACTAAAAGGGTATGAGGTAGGTGAGTCAACATCGAGTATTTTAAAAATTTTTTTTGAAAAGATATTTAGCTAGGCATTTGGACTTACAAGCGCGCGAATTCGGATTGCCCTCTGTGACAATGTAATTAGTGTAAATAATTAACAGGACTACAGGCGGTAATGGTAGGGTTGTGCCTATGTAAACCCGTTTATTTCGAGAAAAAAAATCCCTGAGTTAAAGGAACATGTTGAGGATGAGTAAAATCACGCCGCTCACTCACCACAACCTGCTCCAGACAGGCAAGCAGGTGGATGAGTTGCAGTCGTGTCTCCTCGTCACTGTGGATGCTGCGCGTGTAGCTAACAGCCGCCGCGATGGCTCGCTGGTACGACACGCTGGCGTCCAGTTCAGTCGAACAGTGCAGCACTGGGCTCTTGTCCGCAGGCTCAGCTGGTGATGCTGAGTGCTGGAGGGTGGGCGACAGCTTCTCGATGAACTTGTTCACCTCGGTGTTCGAGTAGAGAAAGGAGGTGCTCATGGAGTCCGTCGATTGGCACGGTGAGTGCTGGCTGAAGGTCACCGACTTCGCCTGATTCACTCTTGCGAGTCGCGCTTTCTAAAGTCAAATTCGTTAGTCAGAAAAGAGCCACAAATTATAATTTTTTTTAGTGTTTAGCTTATTCTCGCGATCAGTGCTCATACTGCTCGCGTCCCTTATTCTCATTGGCCACAATTTGACCGATTATAAGTCCGACTCTTTGCTCCTGAAATTCCAATCTTTTCATGGATGTGAGGCAGCATGACCACTCACAGGTCTGAAATGAGGTTTAAATCGGCTGCTGTTCACGCTTTACATCTGCAGATACTACTGAGATACATTGCTTCATCTTATTCTCTGTTTTTATGGATGTAAGACACCACAGATTTCTGACTCGTGTAAGTGTGATTTGGTTTGCGATCATTGCCAAAGCTCGTGACATATTCAGAACTGTTGTGCCGTGTAATTGCCCAATTCTCACAAGAAAACTTTTGGTTCCCAATTCGGATTTCCCTATTTCATGGTAGCAAATGGAACTTTGGCGGTTGTGTTGAGCGAGCAGCTTAAATGCGGCCTTTTAAAAAATTCAAAACACGTTCCGCACTGATGGACGAGGCGCCTTGACGACCAGGTGACCGTGACGGTCGTTACACCCTTGAGGCCCAGACAAACCAACCAACCGAGGCGGTACTTCAGAACTGTGGCACTTCTTGTACAAAAACCCTAGTGGTCGGAAACTATTTTTTTTTTATAATGGTGGCAACTTGTTTGCAGAAAACGCGGTGATTATGTAGACGGGATTGACATGAGGATGACGATGTTTTTTTTTCCGACAAATGCATCTGATGGAATCGTTTGTCCAGTTTATTACGACGTTTTGTTCTGTTTTATCTCGCTCTGCCATCAAACAACGAGCGAAGAATGACGCTTGTGATAATTCATACATTTAAACAAAAAAAGCAAGCAGGAGATGTTGTCATTTTTGAGGAATGGCCTTTAATTAGAAAACAAATCTTCGTTTACCTCGAAATCGGCATGATACTTAATTCCACCCGATTTCCTCAAATAACTAAAAAAACGTTGGGCTACTTTTGTGAACAATTTCAAAAGTTTGAAGTGGCTGCGAGTGGCGTAAATTTAAACAAACTCACAGAATCGAACAAAATTAGTAAAAGTTTAACCAAAACTAAACAATTTGGCAAAAGGCGTAATTAGTTAGAGACCTTTTGTTTCAAAGCGACCCGAAATGTACAGGAAGCTGGGTATTTCTATTGAAAGCTATTTTCATTGGCTACGAATCAATGACGCATAAAAATCGATTTTCAACTGACTTTATCCACCAACCAGCTACAGGATGCCTTCACATGATCAAATATTTGAGTACAGGATTATAGCCTAAATTGCCATTAACGCCTACAATGTACCGGCATTTAATCAGAGGGACAATCAAACACTTGAAATGTTTTGTGGGGACATGGCAACAAGAATTGTGGATGATGATGAGGTCAAACACCAGAGGAATGGCAAAGGAACGAGTTGTCAAGGGTTAAATCTCTGTAGCTCCGATGAATGTAACACATTTGTTATAATTTTTGGAAACTCTATATTTTGTCTGAGAAATGTAAAGAAAACTTTAATGATTAAGTCGAATTCCTCATCACTCTCACATTGAAAAAGATCAAATTGTCTTAACTGCGTGTCGATCGATTACTACGCGCTGATTGGCGAAACTCAAGCGCGCACTTATTGATTTTTGTGCAGCGGCTCTGGCTAACAAACTGCTCAACAATATTCTGAAGTGCATGGGACGAATTAACGGTCGTATCTGCGGTCGTCTGTAGACGTTACAAGCGTTTTGGTTCTTACTTGCCGATAACAAGCCAGTTTTTCGTCCTTTTTTTCCAACAAAGCCGTTTGGCTTACTTAGGATTACGTTGTTACGCCAGAGCACACACCCACCTAATTTCCGTAACGAATAAAAACACCCGGAAGGGCTTCCAGAAAGGCATAAGTGTGGCCATTTGCGTAAGTAGCCTAATCGGAGTGCAGAGGTAATAGCAAAAGGAGCATTTCATGCCTACACCGCCCAACTTGACTCAACAATTATTGAGCCACGCTTCGTACCAGTTAGGGTTGGCTTGTTTAAATAGACGGAAGTGTAGTCTATCGGAAGGTTCGAAAACCAATGCTGATGGTTAAAACGGATATTAACGACCATTTAAGCGTAATAACAACACTGTCAGCTGCAAGCAATCCGGCGGTCAAGTCAATTTGATGGGGTTTTTCAAAATTTTGGAATAAGCTATCGAGTAAATGTTGCGCCTCATCGAACATCATGCTGTTTCTGAAGATGGTGGAGGTAACCATCAAACTGATCTCGGCGTTACAAAATTCCTGTTACCAAAGGCGTCCGAAAAATTTTGTACTTCCAATTCACAATTAATCGGATCTGTCTAAACCTGGGATTAGAGTTAATTCCTACTCACGCAGCATCTCATTTGGCTAAAATTAAATTTCGCGGATTTTCGAACTCATGTTTGGACCGTACCGCCTGATTTTGATTGGTTACTGTTTGCAAAAGAAAGCGATAAACCTCAAAAACTCAGACATTTCGTGCTTGCTTTAAAAAGCAGTTGTGTAGAGATTGTAAATATGCCTTTGTCATACAAAAAAGGTTATATAGACTTCATCCAGTAACAATCAAGCTTCACTTACACAAAATTAACACATTGCACATTTATTCTTTAGATCCAGATATATCTTGGTACAAAAATTAAAAGAAAACGGGCCACGTCAGAACCAGACTAGTTTGTTTGTTGGATATTTTGCTGATATTTTCTACTTTGAATGCTAACGACAAAAGTAAAACTTCTGTCTGGTTCAAAACCACCGTACATACATTTTTTACCTGAGCTGGCTCCATAAAATGCCCAAATATCTACGTGGCTTTAAGTTAAGTCTAGTTTTGACAACAGCACAAAATCGCTTGGTTTTAAATTGCAAATTGCTAAACCACAGAGACAGGAAAATTTCCTGAATGCATCGAAAAACAGCAAGTATTAGGAAAAAAATCTCTTTTTAAAACACAGAGGCGTGATTGGTCATCAGTCCAATTTTAATGGGACCGCCTCAAATATCATTGGTGGAAAAAGCCCCGCGAGCCACAACTCGCAAAATAGCGACGGCTTGGGGACGACCCCTACAACTGAGTGAGGCTAGAAATATTTTTACAAATTTGAAAACTGACATAATTGACTATAGCCAAACCAATTAAAATTTTATGTGGTGTTTACGGAAAAAAAACCATTTACCTTTTGCGTTTTCCTCTTATCTGCTCTTTGATTTTGCTGGTAAATTCGATTGAAGTTGGAGACAATTACGGGCACTGGCAGAGCAATGACCAAGACACCAGACAGTGAGCAGATCCCTCCCACTACCTTGCCCATGATCGTCGAGGGTACCATGTCACCGTACCTGAAAGACAAGCAAGACGCGCGATAGCGGTGTTATTTACTTCCACGGTGATTGGTCAGAAATATTGATCCTGACTGGTGGCGTGTTGTGTGAGTAATATTGGGATCGATTTTTTTCAAAATCATGACTTTTAAATGCCAGTATACAAAATAACGCTAGCAATAAAAATTAATTTTAAAGTGCGAGCATTTTAAAGGAAATTGTTATATTTCGGCGTCTTCTGATTGACGCCTTCAAAATTCAATTTGTGACCCAAGAAAAAATGTCCAGATATAGAATTTACGGACAAGAAACTTGTTTTGGCAGCATTGTGATGTGTTTTCCAACACAAAATTAAGCACCCCTTTTAATTTATTTTGTTTGCAGTAGTTAACTAGTGCATCAACTTTTAGTCCAGGATTACGGAAAATGAAAGAGGCGAATCTAACGTCAGGGAAATTTACTTTTTCTGCATCAAATTAAATGCAAATTGGGACATAGAATATTCCCAAAAATTAACCCTTTTTGTCTGCCACCTTGTCTGTCGACAGAAAACTCGTCTTGGGATGCACAATTTATTTTAAAATTTTAGTAAATCGTAAGAAATAGGCCTGTGAAATACCCATAACCCCAAATCTGGACACGCTACCATCAGTTTGGGACATTTTAATGACTTCTAATTAATCAACAGTGGGCAAGCGGAAGCTACATGCTTGTTTAAATAAAGTGCACAAATTAAAATGCCGCACGAACTTTTTAATCACAATTTCATTTATAAGCGGGAAAAAATTCAATTTTCTGCTTGATTGATTTTTCCTAATTTAATTTGCCCTCAATTTCCAACCCATCAAATCTCCCACGATCGGCGTTCGGTGCTATCGAATTTGAACTTAACATATGGCATGGATTTAATTTAGGGAGCGCCAAGTTGACGGCATCGAAATATAGCCACTTCCATTGGTTTTTTCGCGCTGTGAAACTATTTTTTTACTGGTGGAGCGGTACTGATATTAATTAGACTGTCTAATTTTGAAAAAAATCGATTTTACTTTACTCACACGACGCGCCACTAGGCAAGATCGATATTCCTGACCAATCACCTCTAAAGCGCAACAAAAACAAGGATTAGACTAGGTTTGGGTCTTAACTTAGCTTCTGCTGGAAATTGGAGTTAGTGGTGTGGTTATTTATCAAATTTTTGTTTTCAAAAGGCCAAAAAATAACCATTTTTGGAACATTTTAGGGCCAATTATATTCAGAAACGGATGTAATGCCAGTTAAGCCTTTGACAGCTTTAAATGGGAGAAATATTTCCTCAAACGATTCCATCAAAACATCATCAAGTACTGCGCTAACTAGACATGAATCGCGGACCTGATTTGTTACCAGAAAGATTAGACGGCGTGGACTTTACCCTTCGCTATACTACTTAGCATGTCAATTAGTAGTTGGACTGACGTACACAGAAATGAAAATTTATCAATGTCTGCTTCACGTGCAGATTTTGTGCCTGATAGCTCTAAATCTACATGACACACAAAAGAATGCGTCGACAAGATCACAGAATTTGGCTCTGATTTTATCCCAGCATTCACCTAAGTGCGCACTGGACAGATGTCGAAGGTACGGTCAATTCTGGTTAGCGGAGACGAACACCCTGCAACCAACAAGCCAGTAACGTTAACCTGCGTCGTAATATGGTAGGAAAATCGATTCCTCATTGGTTGGACTCGCTCACATCGACAAGGTCGGCTCGTGATTGGCTGAGAGCTGAGTTGCGATGGATGACCTCGAAATGGCCTTTAGCAAGCCAAGGCCACCCGTTAGTGTTCTTGTCACGGACACTTTTTGGAGTCAGGGCTAAGAAGGGGGGTTTTAGTCGACTCACTTCAAGATGATTGGCTCCCACACACACACACACATCACAAGTCATTACGCAACACACCCACGATGTCACACAGAAGATGGCGAATTGCCAGCTGACTGTGCTGGGTCGTCGATCTGTCACTTCGCCATCGGATGCTATGTGTGTCTACGGTAGTTTGCTCGTAGTTATACATATGAACACTAATATATGCGTAAGGCATGGTTCAATTGGTCAAATTCAGTACTGGACAATTTGAATGTCTCAAAGGAGTAGGGGCACCTATCCAATCTCACCTTATCAAGTGTCGAGGTTCACTAAATCATGTCATGCGCGAACTATTCTCAGGTGCACGCACCCCATTTTTACATTTAATTAAAAAGTAGGGACACCAAAATCAGAGAAAACTTCGCCCGGATGGAACTGGGGGGAATTGAACATGCCGTCTGTGTTCCTTGACAGCTCTGGACAATGCTTCAATTAACCAATCCAAATGCAGAAATTAGACCACGTCTGCATTGAGGACGTCTGAATTTAAGTTCACGTTGTGGGAAGCATTTTTCTAAAATTATTTAATTCACATTTTAAGCTTTCTAACTCCTCGTGGAGCGCTTATTTCCTCCCCCGTCTCTCCTAACTCTGACAAGCCCGAGAACACGTCAGGATGCTGAGTGTTTGCATTTCCTGAATTGTGTCACTTTACTTGGGAAATCATGTGACAATGGCACAATGCACCAACAGCTGTACAAATTGACTTAACAAATGACCACCTTATCCACTGGGTTTTGTTCTAAAACCTGATTTGGGCAAAATTAATTAGCCTGTACTCCATCTGAAATGGTGTGAATCAAGCCGGTTTGTTAGTCTGTTAATTTTCCCACCGTTTGCTAGATTTCCTGAAATTTCCATGACATGGCAGTCGCCGATTTTTCCGTGGTGATTCAGAAAAATGCGCTTTTTTTCTATTCTAGCAGCCGAAACGCGATTGAAACAACTTCTGGGGTCATTTTGATTGGTGATTTAGAGGCACGGAGACCATGAAATCGATTTTTTGTAAAGACTTTGGCTTTGGAGTGCCGATATCGCTAATCTTCTTCATTTACGTCCAGACCAGATTCCCGGGGTTATATGGAGGATGGTGCTGCAGTATTTCTTCATCTCCGCTGGAGGACGTCCACAAAGCAGGCTTCTGACCTCCCAGTGACGCGAGGTCGACCCGGAACAGGCCTTCGTAATTCTGATGTCACCTTCGCGGTTTGAAAACTCTGAAGATTCGCCAAGCATCAGCACCAGCTGCCCGAGAAGTTGTTCCATCACTTCGTCACCAGACTCGCCACGCAGCTCCCTTCTCTGACGCAAACCCCCACCCTCCACCCCAGGCTTATAGCTCCTCATCACAGGGTGCGACCTTCGCTAGGAGTGAATGACCTTGACCGGAAGGATCACGACGAATTAAACCAGTTGGGGGGCTGTGGGCGACCATTGGATTTCCCAATCGTGACCAGCTGGTCTTCAGTGGTGTGCTCAAAAACCACGTCACTAATGCAGAGATCTTAAAGCTGACGCGCTACCGGTCTGTAAATCGCATTTCATGAAATCTCAATCTGGTGCAACAACGTTGGCGTTGGTTTAACTCATTTTCCGTTACTAGTATTAAAAATCGATTTCGCATTTCGATATCGTAGACTCAAGCTTAAAATCACTGCAAGCTACAATGGTTCATTTTCCATTTCGCATTCAGCGCAAACAGGTTAAAAATTGTTTTCCCAGTAAAAATAGGAGCTCTGGAAAAACAAGCAAACGCTGGTTCCCACAAAATGCAGATTGCTTAAGCATGCTTCTACACACATTTCTTATCACAAGCCTCGACTGGGGACTTAAGGCCTTGGGAAAATTTCAACTCCACACGTAGGAAAGTGCGTTTATGGAATTTCGAAATTTTCGCTGTGTATCTCAGATTCAAAGGTTCTACCATTAAATGAACCTTCAAAAAGGTCAATAGAATGAGTAGCAGCTGCAGTTGAGTGTGAAAACTCACTAAATTTCACACCACACTAAATAACACGGTTTCGTGGTTAGATCTCCATGAGCTGTGTTCCGTTGGTGTAGATCAAACCTTAGTCACAGACCGCGGTAAACTAAGTACTTTTAATGGTGTGGCCTGATTCAGACTAGAGTCTTCTCAACGCACAAGTAGCTATATAAAAAATATCACCAATTGAGTACCACTCGTTTTATGAGCCACGTAAAAGGTGTCAAAGTGCCTTTGAAACAAAAAAAAGCGTTGGTAACTTCTAACTTTAAAGAGGGGACACTTAATGGGCATTTGTGCAATAAAATTCCCCCTCCACATGCAATTTTATTGCTTCACATGTAGTGTGTGAATTTGTCATAGTGACGGTGCCAACCATCGGTTAAAATTTCCGCCAAAATACACACACCGAAAGTAAAACACAAATATTAGGTAAATTTAACAATTGCCTTCATTTCCTTCGCTTTGATTAAACCAAGCCCACAGCCGCCTTCTTTTTGAATGACAGGCACTACAAGGCACGGCACCATAATCGGCTCCTCAGGCAGAACGTTTGATGTTTAAAAAGGCAATGCGCAAAAGGAGATGTCGGTGATTTTGGCATGGGAAATGTACTTCAAGGGCTTCACAATGAGCGCCCTAATTAAAAATTCAAAATGTAAATCGTTGCTTCCAATACTAATATGATATCCAGTTCGGTTTATTGCTGCGTTTCAGTAAAAATCAATACCTGGTTACATCTGAACCACATTTAACGCAATCTTATTTCCTCATAAAAATCGGCAACTTTAAAAATGCCAATGCTTGATATTATAATTCTGCAGTTACTGTGACATCCGCCATGTCATTTGTTTTACCATGCTGGTTCTATTGGAACACTATTAAAATTCGCGACTAGAGTTGATTCAAGTGATTTATTGTACAAGTTTACTGTTCCCATCGGAGTATTTTTGTAGTTCTTTTTTTCATTTGCACGCGTATATGGCTAGTTTTTTTGAGGGGTGGGTTATTCATAGTTGCATTTTAATGCTTCCCAAATAAATTCCACCAATCAAGTAACAACCACGGTTTACTCCTGTCTTCAAACACAAAAAATCGATGAACTTAGATGTAAGCCATTTGTCTGTATTTTGGTTAAAAATTAAAAAAAAACTGATTTTCTCAGCAAAATTCAGATTAACAGGCTCACAAAAAATTTAGAGATTTGAAATAAATTTTTCTGGCTGCATAATTTCTGCCAACTTGCCACATTTTGCGTGATTTATCTTACTTGACGCCGTAAATTTCGTCAGTGAAAAAAAAACAATTTTAAAGATCTTTTTACTGGGTTGTGAGTAAGTTTCAAATCACCGCAACAAATTTTAATAATTAAACTCTGGATTAAGAAATACCTCTTTCCCTAGCACGAGATCGCAGGAACTATGCTCAAATGATAACAATAAAAATTACAATTTTTTTCGGCTAACCTTTGGTTGCAATTTTTAGCACTTTGACTTATGGCATAGGCAAACGTTTTTGAAAGACGGTAACTTGTAAAATTCCTAGTTAAAAATTCGTTTACTGTTTTTTTCGGATGCCTCGTACGATTTTACGAAATATGGGTCTTTAATCTGAAGTAGTCGCGATATGATTTATCGTATTCGCTGTGCCCCACAGTTAAATATTTAACCAGTGGTTAAGTCAACAGTTAACGTCAGTTAAACGCCAGATCTTTTTTCTAAATTGTTGGAAACAACCAATCACAAGCGCCCTAAGTGCGTCGTCAATATGTCCTTTCAAACAAACTTTTTTTAAAACAAGCGTATTGCTTAACGCGGTCCACCATTACCCAGGTTACCAAATAAACAATCTCAATCTGCATGAAATGCTTACTTATAATAAATTTAAATTAGTTAAAACGTAATATTTTGCAGCAATTGTGTTCTGCATGACATTTGACAACGTCTTGCACAGCACTCCGTTACAATTTATAATAAAATTTTAGTGAATCTTAAGCAGCGTTGAATCGTGACGCTCGTTACGTTTGTTTAAATTGGCGCACACGCGGAATCGATTTGGACGAATAACAAAAAGACTGCTCCTGAATCAGAAACCAATCAATTAAAAGGAACGTGCACATGTGGCTTATTGGTTGACTCGATCCTATTGATGCCTCGTTACTTACACATTTTTGATTGGTCCTCTATTTTCCAATATTCAATCGCTAATCTGATTGGATGCCCATTCCAGCCAAGTTTTTTCGGTGACAAGTAAATTTGCCTCATGAAAAATCAATCAAAGTGAGTGATTAGAAATGGACTTTAAGCGTGCACGAAATAAGTACACTTATTTTAAATTTCATCCAATCTTTTTTCCTCTCATCTATATTTAAAATTTATACTAATAGATTTGGATGACACTGAATTAGGACGTGTTTTATAATTGTGAAGACCTAGGGGGCACTACCTACAGCATCGACAATAACCGTCGGCATATTAAAATAAAGCAATTTGGGGAATAATTCGTGAAGTTGGCCTACCGCCTGCCACATGAACAAACTAACTTAATGACTTCCGAGAGTCAGATAAATGTTGCAGCGTGTTCCGAGTCAAAAAAAATTGAAAAAAAGGCTTTAATGCTTGCATAATGAGACCCCCTGAAAATCAGTTATTCCGTAACCCACAAAATAATCTGTGATTGTTACTTGCTTGGCAAGTCTCTGCGGTAAAACAGTGATATCAAGACAATTAATTGTGTTTTAATTGTTACATTTAAACAAACGATGCGCAGGCTTTTAATGATGATTTTATTCTGCATTTTAATAAATTCAGGAGGCTATTTGTTTATTAATTGAATAAATGTGTTTACATTGTTTGCATAGAAACGTCTCAAAATTGGACAGTATTTAAATTTGTTGTGAAATGCCATGTTGTTATTTACGCATAAGACTGTTTGCGCCCATAATTTCCGGAAGTGCGTGTTTGAATGAGGTGAGCAAGCAGGACACGTGACATCTTTAAAAGTTAAGTGCTCTGGGAATGTGGCTGTCAATTTTTGCGTCTGCAGCAGACGTCTCATAGCACAGAAATTAATTAACGTCTGTTTGAAACACGCACCTCGCAAAATGCGTCTTAATCCGTCATTCAAAATTTATCTTTGAGCCAAAAACGGTTGTAAATTTAGATTAGAGTCACGTGACTGGCCACGGACAAATTTCCTAAACCATCTTCTGCTTTGAATTCTGCAAACTCAGTTGAAGGGAATGGTTTGGCAACCGTAAATTTCCCAACCATGGCGACCGTCACTCGGTAAGCATCTGAACGATTTGCGTGCATCCTTCATCCCCAATTGGTCGTGCAGATTAATGTGTGCGTACTTTTGACATGATCAGTTTTACTAGAAACAAAAGTACTGGTACTCAAATTCTACCCTTTTAAATTTTTTGAGAAGATTGATCCATTTGAATATCAGTCTTGGCAAAAAAATTATTTTCCTAATTAATGAACAAATATCCGTTTAAATTGATTGCATTCGCACTCTATGGAGGCTTCTCTTTTTGATTGGGAAACTATTGATTTTCTATACTTAGAGCAGGACACTTACGGCGAAATTATTGATTTCCTTGCCTATTTGATGAATCCGAAGTGATGCTGGATTAAATTTTAAAGATAATTTGCTCCGTTTCTACAGTACTTCATATATTTTGAATAATTTGACTCTATCACGTCGAGAATAGTTGAAATAAAAAAGGAACGGTGACAAAATGTGAATAACTGCATTGAGATGTCACAATTACCACCCAATTGTAACTATTTTCTTGAAAGAATTTGCCAAGAAAGCGACTTGCTAGGACGCAATGAAATGGAAGTGGCGCTGTGGTCGTACTTTAAATGCAGAATGCGGTTCGCGCTTTGTCATTGGTGAATTTCGGAATAAGCTTCATTTTCAGTTGCAAAAAATTAGGTTATCTTCCTCAGAGGAGAAAAGCCTGAGGGAGCATTGGCAACCGCACCGGCATTCTCCCATTTATTCATCTTGCGTGCGCCTATTTTGTTTTCGCGAAAACCCCTAGCACCAGCATATTCAAACAAACCGCCTCTGGTTTTCAACACACGCAATAAGGAATGCCAAATACAATCTCCCAATTGGCGACAAGTTGATTTTGTTTTGTGTGCAAATGTGTGTCAATAATTTAAACGAATGCAATGCGTGACCTTGAGCTGGTGAACGGAAATCAAATTAGCCAATTTGAGAACAAGTGACCAATGAGCACTCGTTAAAATTTGCTCAATGATGTCGCGTGGGATGTTCGGTCGACACGATCTAAAATTTTCACCCAGCAATCCACACTCTTTTAAACGACATTTCCAGACATACTACACAGCATCAGGTCCTCTCACGCTGCTGCTATATATGAAAACCACCAGTTGATCCACAAAGCAAGTTATGTCAAAAACAAGTCATTACCACGAATGCTTCTTTTTTGTGTAATCAACACGGATTTTTGTATTAAAAATTGTTAAATTTGATGTGGAAAGTGGAAGACATGTCTCTCTGGACGGCATAATGTTGACCTGAGTGTAACGAAAAAAGACTTTTTGTTTAAATTTATAAGTATAACAAAACAAAATTTAAATGCTTCTTGCGTTTTTTCCCGAATAAATGAAACTGTCAAGCATATGTGAGTCAAAGTCGATGTTCTTTGTCCTATTTTTTTGTTAAATGTTGCGGCTAAATTGTTCCATCATGCTTTTTTTCTCATCTCCACAATTTAAAAGCGGTATTTTTCTGCTTTGCAAGCCAATCAGAGGTAGTCATAAACGTGTGAAAGCAGTCGTCAACTTAAACGACGATAAACACAGAAAGTCGAGGCGTCTAGACTGAGCGTTTCTGCGACAGTTTGCAAAGAACCGGTCTCTCGAAACCACACCGACCAAGCAAGCATTAAAATCATCGTCGCCAGAGTAAAAACTGTTTTCATAAACACTCAGATTCGTGAACGTTGAGCTGAATTTAATCGCCTTTGGGCAAAGCGAAACCAGAGCATTCCCCTTAAAGCAGATCTGCAACACGAAACCCCCTGTCGTAATTTTTAAATCAGAGTCCAACTTGGCTGCTGCGTTTAAACAAACCAATGAAATTGCGCCAACAGCCTCCTTTTCCGATAGAATTGCGCATTTGTCAGTCTAAAGGCCATTGCTATCAACTGTTTTATAGCGGAAGTCCATGGCAACAGGCGTTTTAGCGTAGTTTATAACTGACCGAAAAATATTACTTTCGAGTAGAACAAAACCAATTTTATGGCGCTTCATGCACACACCATTTCTGTCAAATTTTTGGATTAAAATGCAGAGCAGTATGGCTGCAAGTATTATCCATCCCTTCTTTCCCAACAAGTACGCTTCTGCATTAACGAATAGGCTACTTGCGACATCGAGTACAAATTTCTCACCTGCACATCAATTTTTTGAAATACTAAAATATCGATAAATCGATTAAACATTTGGAAATTATCCAATTAGACCACGCGCTTTTTGAATAGTGCCAGAGGCTTAAATCCGTGACTGATTTAAAGTAAACATTTCTGTCGTTTTGAAAATTGCATAAAATTAAAACATTTTTTTAAAAACAAACCTACAAAATGGTCTTTAACATTTTACCGGTGATGCAACTTGACATGGTGCCAAAATGTCTTCCCAAGTTTCTGAATGTCTACTTAAATCCAATTTCAGCGACACAGAGAGACTTCTCCATCTTAATTAACACAAGTACATGTAAAATGTCGGTTTTAAAGGAAAACTCAAAGGTTAATTACCACAGTTAGCATAAACAGACTGTTGAAAAGACCACGGTTTGGTTAAATTTCAGCCAAACTCATTACGTTTGTCCAACTCCTACGAGACAAGCACTTCTCATTATACAGCAACTCAACGAATTTACCAAAATCGATTTCAATCCGCAGTAGTTTATGCGTTGGATAGTTCAGACTGTTACTATCTGGGTGCTGGAACAACGATAATCCCGTTCTGCTTTGGCAAATTCTGATATCGCAGCCTGGCTTCCTACGAAAATGGTGACTAACAAACCTGCGGCGAACGCAGATTTGTGTTTCAAGATAACAGCCCGGGCAAAAAATATTTATTTCTACGCCGTAAATGGCTTTGCTTTATGTAGGGACGACCGCTCTACGTATCCAGCTGAAAAGGGTTTCAAATTAAGATTGCTGAACTCCAGAAATTCAAACACAAATTTACTAGAATGTAATGAAGGCCCACTACTAGGAGAAAAACACCATTTTTCAGCCTCATTATTTTTTAATTTAAAGTAAATTACGCGGTTAGTTTAAACGTAGAGATGCTCACTGCTCTTGGTTTTTGATTGGCTACGTCAATTAAAGGTTCATCGATTTTTTGAAATGGATTCAACCAATGAAGCTGTGCGGTCTGGATTGCAGTGACTTTTCAAATTTGTTAGCAAATGTACTTCGCACGTCTTCATAAGGATTAAGACTGAACTTGGATAAATCAAGCAAAATTACTGCAGTCAAGGTCACGAGGTTTCATTGGTAGAATGCAGTTCACGCAATCGATAACCACCAATCACTGACATGGTGAATTAAGCCCTAATTTAAATTTTGGAAACTACGTACAGAAACCCTTGGACAGGTTCTTGAAATCAGAATGCAAGCGTTTCACAAAAACACGGAACTTACAGCAATTTCATCTGCAGTGTAAGTCAGGAGTAATCGGGCAGTTGAAAATAATAACCAATCCAAACGATCGATTTTATCGAAATTTTCGATTTAAATATCAAGGAAGCAAAGGCTGATTAAATTAAAAGCACCACAGAACACGGCTAAACCAAGAACCAACCGTGTTCTTTGTTGACTACACTTAAACACTCGAATTCGGTTCCAATTACAACTGGAATTTCACCGTTTGCGAGCAAGTTCCTCTCCAACGCCCATTACTTTTTGACTCACTTCCTGACAAGCGACTCAATTATTAAGTCAAAGTGGTTCAGTGCACGTCGACAAAAAAAAACAATTTTTCTGTCGCAAAATGACTCCTTTTGCAGATTCTAATCTGCATGTCATGTCACTAGAAACATGCACCTGCGCATACTCCTGCTTGCACGCGAGTAACTAACAAAATAGACTGTGGCTCCACGAAAATTAAAACTCATCACTTTAAATCACAATATTTTTCGTAAATTTTGCTACCCTCTAGCACTTATTCTCTCAAATCCGGTCTAGGTTCAAATATTTATGTAATAAAGACAAGACTTGGTAATACCTCGTCTCCATAGCATTTTTCAACCAACGAATATTTGGTTAAACCTAATCGTGATTGCCATTCATCCGTTTCGTAGAATAAAACACGGTAATTAATTAATCAGACGAGAGAATTCCACCAAATGTCGAGATTACACTAAGTCAAAATATCGCAATTGCAATTATTGGTCAATTTAAATAGAATTAAGTTGGTGCGGAGAATATGCAAATTCCGATTTTATTCACAAACAACCGATTTCCGAGTTTAAAAGTCCAAATGTCTGTTGATGTTGTGGTTTTAACGATGTCTCAGTTTCTCGAAGATCGTCAATCGCTATTACAGGCGCTGTCTACAAAATTTTTTTTTTTCAAGAAGTGGTTCTTTTCGCGTACAAGAAATGTGATATTATTCAACTAACAAAAATGCAAGTTTTCATTCGGCCGACCCATTATTTCCGGTTTTATTGAGAGAAAAACCAAAGACTGTCATAATAAGAATAATACAATTGCATACTTTTTTTGCATTCTCACATAGCGAAAACGTGGCAGCATCATCTTGTTTGTGTTAGATTTTTTATCAGCAAAAATCCAGTCTCTATAGTGATTGGCGGTCTTAACATCCGGTGAGCCGAGGGGAACGTTAGGGAAAATAAATTTAGATGCCTGGGGAGATTCGCAGTCCAGATTTGAACAAGCACGAGGCTCAGCAGTACATAAGCTTTACACTGCATCGAATGCGGACATTTACCAAAACAATTTGACAAATTCAAAAGAAGATACCGAACGTGCTGATCTTGATCCAAAAAATCCAAGAGAAAATTTCAACAAAAGTTGAGATTGGGCCAAGTCGAAATATCGCAATTACAATTATCAGTCAATTTGTATAGAAGTAAATTAAAATCTGCCAATCTTCCCTAGCTAACTGGTATGTTTTAATAAAATTACTTTACGATGTGGAGCATGCAGTTGGCAGAACATCTTGTGTTTCCATCTTAGTGTCTAGAAAACACCTATTTCAAGCACTTTTAAACTATGCCTTTGAACAAGTCAATGAATTTGCTGGATATATTATCGACTTAGACTTTGTAAGTCCATGACAAATTGTTGGTTTTAAAAATGAAACGCCGGGCCTTACATTGCAATATTTATAGGAAACTTTAAATGTGCACGAACAGACGCCTAAATCAAATGAGGTAATGTCATAGCTTTATAACTGGACTTTCGTACTTACCCTAATGTTGTCATTGTAACAATTATGTACCAAAATGCAGCAGGAATACTCGTGAATCGGGTGTCGGCATCAGTTTTTTCTAAGTAGTAAATTACAGTGGCAAAAATTATTAGAGCCATTGCGAGACTGAAGAGCAGGAATCCAAGTTCCGATGCGCACGATTTTAATGTATAGCCCAATATCCGAAGTCCCTGGCTGTGTCGTGAAAACTTAAAGATCCGGAAAACCCGAAACACGCGAAGAGTCACAAATGCCCCAGAAAGATTCTTGTTTTCGGGCAGTCCAAGCCCAACATAGTAAGGAAATATAGCAATGACGTCAATTAAAGCCATAACCGATCGAAGGAACTTGAGCCGATCCGGAGCAGCATAAAGGCGTGCCAAGTATTCAATTGTAAAAATTAACACACACGCTGTATCCAAGCAGAAGAAGCCTTTGCTGTACCTTTCGCCGCATGAAGGGTGTCTGCCAGTGTTGGGATCATATCCACAAGAAATTGTTTCAATTATATTTGCAGTTACTGAAACAGCGATGAAAAATCCACAAACATAGTAAACAACAAGAGCTGCAGTTGAGTATTGTGGATTTCCAAAAATTCGATATAACTTTTCTCTAAAATTTTTGCATGGCGCTAGAATTTTGGCTTCGTCTTCCCTATCGTCTATAAGACGTTCACTTATATCCCTCTTCCTGTCCCTATATTCCTCGTAGCAACAATCACCCATTATGTCAGGCAAAATGCCAAAGTACGCCAGTTCTTCATCATAAGCTGAGACACATTCATTCTTTGGATAATGAAGCAGACCAGTGCGATAGTAATTAAGTATGTGACGGAATATATCTGGATCCCTATCAAAAAAATATTCCTGTGTTTCTTCATTATAGAAATAATCTTTTTCGCTTGATCCTAAAAGAGTGTGAGGAAACTTTTCAAGAGTGCTTCTGTAGACATCAAATCTAACGCCACTGATATTTAGGCGAATCAAGTCATTGCCCGAAGGCACATCCTGATCCAACTTCAGATGCGGCAGTGGTGTTGAAGTCAAGGGTACCCATCCAAGCGCTGATGCTCTTGCAAATGGAATCCAATTTGACTGACTAGTCATTTAGTGCTTCTATAACATTCAAGAAGAAAGGGAATGAATCCGGCTGGGCAAACTATTGAAAAGGCGGGAGTGCCTGGGATGAGAATTTGTGGTAAACTAAAATAAGGATAGCCTTGAAAAAATTATGCGAGAGAAATGACGTCTGATTATGGGTATAAAATTTACACTGCTCTAGTAAAATAAATAAATAATGATTTTGTAGGTAATCTAAATTGTACTACACAGGGTAATCATTTATTGCAAAATTTGAGGTAGTCTAAAATTTGACTCGGTAAAATTCGCTGTACTCAAATCACTGCAGTCATATCCTACACTTTTGTGTTTGAACATTTTACAGATAATCTTATATGTCCTTTGTTCCATTTAGGTAAAGAAGTAACAACTTGGTTTATAAAAAATGAGCTAACACCTAAATTATATTTTTTCGCAGTCATCCAAAATCAAAACGTAGGCGACTTTTTTGCTACAAAAAAGTTTCCAATCCACACATGTATAAAGATTAAACCCAGACAATTCATTTTCTCAAATTGCAACTATTGGTTCTCTTAAATTCAATCGCATCTCAATCTATATCCTAAAACAGAGTATTTTCTCTGCATGACTTACAGATCTACCTTTCTACAACAGGCAGACTAAATGGAATCTACGATTTGTGATATTTAGGTTCTGTTGTATCCATTTGTTTTAGAAAATTCTTAGCATTTGAATTAATCTTTTTCAATTGGAACACAGAAATACTAAAGCAATAGGGTAGGACGCATTGTTGAACATAGTGTCACTGAAAGCTAACTACAATTAAATCGACAAATCTACTGCACTAAGTTTCCAGTTTTCACTTCACGTAGATTTTAGTGATCTGAATAGATCATCAGGAACGTAAACTGATTATTTTCCATAGATTGCTTATTATTATAATACGATGCCAAAAAAAGAAAGCCTTGCACTTATTCTATCCTCTTTTTAAATATCGAATTCGTAGTGAAATGGATTTTCTCTTGCAAGAACTGGCAGAATAGGAATTTCGGCTTAATTAAAAATTTAAAAGAAAACTTACATTTTCAGATGAGACATAGGGAATCATGCGAGCCCCTTCATGTGACCCGAATGTTTAACGTTCCTGTCATTACTCATTACATTTTAACTCCCGTTGTCCATAAATCCTAAAAGTCATCTTGCCGTCAATTCTGTTCTATTAAGCTAATCATTGAAGTCATCGACTTGGAAGTAACTATATAACCACCTCAACCACATAGTTTTCTTGAAAATTCTGAAGGCATGACAACTGATTCGACCAGTTGATGCTTGTCAAATTCCAATTTAATATCTCACTATTTAATTTTTAATAAAAATTAAATTGCTTTGTTCTCAGTTTGTAATAGCCTAATCCCAAGTTGTCGCTTTGGTAAAATTGAATCAGAAATATTGGTTGTAAAAGAATTTCAGCAAAATCAAATTGCGAAATTATTGGTTTGCATCACAGTTGAAATGCCATTGGTTAGTTTTTCCGACTTTTCTGAAATGTCGCTTGGTAGCCCGTTCATTTGGTAGAGACCTGAGATCAAATGTAGATCTGATGACAATGCGCCACGAAAGTTGGAATCGATTTTGCCAAAACACAAGCAACCGCCTGGCGATAGAAGCCCTCCAGCTTTTTAAGGCCCACCTCAATGATAATCGGCAGGATGATCAGCCGGGATGTGGACGAGAATTCCTAGACAGCATCTGTTTAGGAATTCGCAAGAAGTTTGAGCTATCCCTGTCTCAAAGATATTTCGTCCCGAAGGAAGAAACTACCAAATTTAGCCTGCTAAAATGCAAGGGCGGAGGTGAGTACACTAATGCTTTTTACCTAACAATTACTTGTTTTCTAATTGTTAGTTGTTCCATTTCGCCATTTTTCATCAGCATAGCTCTCTTAATTTTAATTGACTACCACGTGAAGATTATTGAATCGCACATTTAAATAATCTGGCCCTGCTCTGGTAGATTACTCACTTCTTATTCTTTCCGTATGTCCAAGATTCTTTGAATCGTAATTTATATTCGTTATTTTAGCTACCATAGGGAAACTTTTTGGTAATTACTAACCAAGCATTTTTTACACATGAACATTGCCAGGATTTTTTATTTCACAAAGCGGGTCCATCACTCCGTTATCAGTTTATAAATTGATTTAAATATTCATTAAGTGCTCTGACAATGATTTGTCAGCGTCTTATCGTTAACGATTCCCTAATCGGATGTAAAGTTAGTATATCGCTTTCAGTTATTTTTGAAAGTTTTGGTTTTCATTATCACGATTCATACTCATGTTACATTTCTCCAAATCTTCCATTTTGTGATAGCACTTTGTGGTGACTGTATTTTTATATGAGTACTTGTTGTCCTTAATTCGATTTACCTTGTATCATAATTTGTCAAAACATACAATTAATTGTTTCCATATCACAATCACAGCTGCTACTATCTCTCGTCTCACATTTGTGTTCTCATTTTCATCTCTCATCACAATTTTTTTGCATTTTAAGTCACTAGTTTTTGAAAGGCATCCTCGTAACGAGATAACTCTGTGATTCGCTTAAGTTGACTTGTCACTTTTTTCGTTATCTAATCTGTGTTAGAGTATAGTTAATCCGTTGCAAACTTAGTTACCGAGTTTTCGTAATATTTTATTTCGTGTTTACGCGTATACTTTGCTTCCTTCGCAAACTCGTAAAGTTATTCCAGAATTCGTATATTGTAACAGTCAAGCGAGTGCATGTTAAGTCTTCTGTGTCAGTGCCCATACAACCAGTAACCATTTTGAAGGACGACTTTTGCACTGTAACAAACTGTAGCCATGGATGATGATTAGGATATTAGCCACCATATCGGTAGGACTTCAGATAAAACTCCCACGAGAGTTCCCTTTTCTCCTCCCTCATCTTTGTTGCTTTTTATCTTTTTCCTGTAGACAGACTTGCTGACTCACTTGCGGGCACGTTTTCAGTGCCTAATGTACATTATAATACTCGAATGCGTAGGGTGTCGATGCCACGTGTTAACAGTGTTGCACGACTTAACGCTCCCAAAAACTGGTACACAGTCTGGGCTACGCTTAATTACCTGGGCATGCTCTACCATCCCGGTGGTAGCAGTGGTCGTGAGTGAGTCACTTTTTTATAAGTTGTCGCCGTTACTAACAATACACAACCAAGCTCTGCGCTGCTCAACTTCACTCCTGTGCTGTAAAGTGCTCAAGACTACCACCTCCTGAGTGCTCCTCAATGTTCTCACGACGCTTAAGATTTTGGCGGGCTAATTTGTGATTCCTACTTCGATTTCCGGTGATGCATTTGGCCAATTGGACCAGCGTTAGGGGGTCGCTCAGTCCTCCGCGTTTCATGATTTCGTTGTTTTTACGGGAATGTGAGGCCTCCCCCTCGGTGCGTTACTACACTTTTTCGTTAATTCACACAACCAGACAGGCTGCTTTTCATTTGGTTTTCCATGGGGGTGTCATTGATGATCCGGTTAGTGGGTACTTGCAAACTCCTCCGTCATCAGCTTCTTCCGACGCACAACGCACCCAATCCGGATGCGCCGTGCGTCGGGCATTACTGCTGCGCTGAAACCGAGGCTTTGTTTTCACCTAACCAGTGCGATCATCTTTACTGTTTACCTGCTTCCCCGGGCACGTGAGTCATTCCGCGTCGCTACTAAACATGGCAGCTGCTCACGCCAGACCCTGCGCGAGAACCTTCCGCTAATTTGATGGCTTCGCGGGTTAACAACGAGTTCTAATGTCGGAGGGACGAAAGAAAATCGCCGTTAACTCGTTAACCTTTGCTCAGTTCTAATCTCCAGCATGTATGTCTCCTTCATACACACTCGGGATAACGCCTTGCTTGTCTCACCGACATTTGAACGGACGTTCGCACTTGTATCCGGGATTGGCTAACGAGGCTGCGAAGTTACTGGACGACATTCTTGCAGGAACCATGGTTTGAGTTGATCCCATTCTCTTCTGCTAACCCCATTGGCCGAAATAGTAGTTCCCTTTTGTTGCTGAGTGATTAAGGCGTGTGTGTGTGTGTTTGCAAATTCATTTTGAAACTGCTGCAATCTATTCGCGTTTCTTATCGTCGTAGTTAATCCCGTTAGCACCTCAACGGTCCGTCTGCATTCGCCTCCTTGTCCCTATGCCCAATTACTCATCGTACGGCCTGAGTCACCGCGTCATATTCGCACTTGGAGAATTGCTCACGCCCGATGCTATCCCCTGCACGACTTGGAAGGTGGCACTTTGCCGCTAGGTAGTAGCCAAAACACTTGGGTGGTCGACCAGGACCTGCCCTTCGTGCGCACCTCGTTCTGCGCACACACACACACCTTTTTTCAACAAATACCCACCCTTACCCTGTGCAATTTCGTCACATGCGGTTCTTGTGGGAGGTGTAACAAGAGGCTTTTACCCAAATATTGCCTATTGGTAGGTAAAAACTGAATGCCCAGATCGATTGTCAAGTCAGTTTAATCCGGTCGAGCGGCTGCAAGGCATGCTCACGTCCAAATTCGCACCGTCGAGAGATTCGCTCGTTTAAAGACACGAGTCGACATTTTTGGCGATGGGTTTAGTCCAAGAAGGCGCATGATTTTGAGGAGGAAGTAAGTTTGAATCTTGTCGGCCAATTGAGTCACTAGGGACCTGCGTTGGGTGTCCTATAGTGGTTGGTTGTCTACTAAAATAGTAACCGTACTCATTCAAATTTATTCAGTTGATTTAACCCGCTTAACCGGTGTCCTACGAGCTGGTCTAGTGGCGTAGGTCCTGTTCTGTTACTGGCCTACGTCTTGAGGGAACCTTCACGTCTCAAACGCGCCGGGGACGTTTGATGGGTAGAATTCCCACAAATAGTGTCCGCCAATGTCGAGTGATGCAGACTAACAGCTTACAATCGTTTGCGCAGATTCGCTGCATCAGAAGCAGCCCTCCAAAGCCGACGAGGCGGGTGAAGCGGAGCAACTCGAGTCGGAGGCCGGGACTACGGAGAAGGAATCCTCCCTGGCCGCCTCCTCCTCCCTATCACTGATCGGCGAGTCCGGCCTTAGCGGTGGCGGCGGTGGTGGTGGCGGACATCATCACCAGGCCTCCTACGTCAACGCCAGCACCGTTGTGGCAGCTGCGCTTGCCGCGGCTGCTGCTCAGCGCTCCGCTACGAAGGCGTCCTGTGCTACCGCACCTCTCCCTTGCACCGCTGCCACAACCACGACTGCCACGACTCACCACCATCACAAGGCAGAGAGTCGCTGGCGACCCGGGTCATGGCTACGCAGGTCATTTGTCCTCCTGTGGAGACGCCGAACCTCCCCCAGCATCGCCACCGCCACCTCCGCCAGCGTCAAACCCATTCCTCAGGACGATGTCATGAGGTGAGCGTTTCTGCATCGCCGTCCCAGGTCGGCTCCACTACCCCTACAAGATTTTAAAGGAGTTCTGTACCCTGTCCCCGTCGTGACTTACAATTTACAAGCCAAGTTAGTACCATAGGCAGTCTTATTGGGGGCGTTAATTAGCCCTAACGGTGTGGCTGTGGGGAAATTAGCTCATGCCAGGACCAGTGACCGATTTGCGCCCTGCCAACTCGAAGCAGACACGGCTCAAGTCACCGTGTGGAGCATCACAGTCGTACATCACAGTGTGGTGGCAAGACCAGTCACTCGCCAGCGGATGACAAAACACCCTCCCCATTGATTGTCCGGCGTTAGGTAGCACGTCCGCACGGGATGAGTACTCATTGAATTTATGCTGTACTCACGCTCACTCCAGGGCCGTCGCACCTGTGCCCTAATTTGTCCCTTGGAGGAGGTGGTGCTAGCAGACTGTTAAATGCCCCGGGGTGTAGTGTGACTGGCTCATCCAGTTGAAAACGTCAACGCTACCTGAAGCACGTCTAGATAGGGGTGCCAAGCCACTCCACGGACGCGAGTTCGAGACTGCTGCCTCGGTAGACGTAATTTCTTCCAATTACGTGTACAAAGGATCTGCCGAGCGTGCGAGCGTGCGTCGAGTTCAGCAGATCCGTTTAGGCGTCGTCGTTGTAAAAACAGAACAGGCGACTTGTAGTTCGATTCGAGTTCACGAAAGACTGCCGTGTTCAGCGTGGAATCATGTTAGTTCAGCGCAAGTAGTCAGACTAGAGGGGAGATCCACGTCTACGTCGACACCACTACCACCACATTGTCCTCGCTAATTTCCTCTCTTCTATACACAGCATCATTGCATATCACCAGTCCAAAGCGAGCAGGCAGTGTCGCCAGCCCGGAGCCAACATCCTCCTCCTGGGTGAATGCGTCCTCGAAGGTGTGCTGACCGAGTGGTTGGGACCCGGTGGCGTCGGGGGCGGTGGCGGTGGGGGGGTGAACACCCCGCCGACTGCCGCACCACCACCCTCCGCTTCCTCAACCTCCTCCGCCTTCTCTGTTCCCGGCCTGCTGGTGCTCCAGGACAACCCCCAGTGGGCTCGTTCGAGGGTCCTCCTCATGCGAACATCGGCTGGCTACGTACTTGAAGTCTACACGCCGCCCGAGGTAAGCACCAGGAGATTCTGGGTGCGTGTGGTCCTAAAAAAGCTCCCATCGCCAGTGGCCAATTCCTAGGATCCCGGTGGCAGATGTGGATTAAGAATCCAGAGCGATAGTTTAATTTCTGCTTGTTCGTGTGAGGCGATCTTGAAATTCCATAATCCAGCACCTGACAAACACCCGACAATTGACACGTCCCAGTCTGTGTCACCTTGTCTATTGCCTCGTTAGTCCGCACTTTTTTTGTTCTGCGTAAGCATCTCCATCCAGCAAGATTGTGCCGCAGACTTTTACCCCAAACCCCTGATCTAATAGACGTGTCCTTCGCGTTGGGGTAGGTAGGCAATTTGTTGTCATGACACCTGCTCTCTGTTGATCGCATGTTTGACGTCAAGTTGGCAAAATACCATGCCCCTAACTGCAATAATTGTTGACGATTTCGACGCGCCTACTTTACCAGGGAACTCGCTGACTGAACAGCAGTGTTTGGACTTGCAGATCGTCTGTTAGAAGTTAAAAAAGAACACATCTAACTCGGTTTATTGAAGTAGCCATCAGGTCAAGGTGCGCGAGCAAGCAGGACGTCTATGCATGGAACACTAGTGATTTTGCACCAACGTGATCGTTCAGTCTTGCTTCGCTAGCCCTCTGCTGGTGACCAGGCTTCCGAATCAGAAATTTCGACTAATCATCTGTTGTACTAAAAAAAATGATCCACATACCTCCCATCTTCAGTACTATCGTCGATGCTCTCGGAAGGAATATAGAAGATCCAGAATACCTGCCAGCAGGTGGTGCCGATTTGCATTCTAGAGGTGTGAAGAGTTGGTCAACGCGTCAGGGTCTGAGGAACTCCGCCAAGCCTTCTGTCATTTCAATGTCATCTGTCAATGCAAATGCCGTTGACTTTTTTTCCGTCAGCATAACCAATCCTCCTCCCACAGGAGGCGATCATGTGGATACAGTTACCGAATTTGCAGGCTGTAAAAATCAACCAAATCCATGCCAAGCAGCGCGTCAGGCACTTTGGCAGTTGCAGAAGACCTCACCTGGTGCCTTTTTCCCACGTTTAATGCCCTTTTAATGAGCAAAGCAGCTGAGTGTGCACGTGTCATTCCTGTGGTCCTCTGCATTCCGCGAGTTCGCCAACGCCACACGTGCCCTCAACTCGATCGATTGGGGGTGAGGGAGGAAGGAGAAGACGTCAGTGGGCTTGCGAGTCCGCGTCAGTCTTGTTCCCGACCCGTGAAACGGCATCCTCCCGTCACAAGAAGGCCTGATTCGTGTCGCACGTCTCTCTCTCTGTGTGTGTGTTTTTATGGCACCTGCACTGCGCTTTCAACTCCCAGGCGCTGAGTTAGAGACCTTTCCACACCACACTTGACCTGCTCTCCAAGACTGGAACACGGCTTCGTGCCGGTCTCTCACCTGAAATCTCAAATCCCACCTTGCGGCCTCGTGGACAGTGCGGTAGTGCGGCAATTGGCCTTACCCAGGTGTTGCCAAATTCACACGAACTGGCAAACAATAATGTATTTCAGGCACAGTCCATTTGTCACTCTACTGATCCATTAATTCTGTCAGCTTCGTTCTGTGGATTTATGATCGCACTTTTTTTCTGCTACCCATGTGTTTTTTGTGTTATTTCAGCTGTTTTGTCTTTCTTTTCTGTCTGCCTCTGCCTCTTTTTTTTTCGTTGGCCGTTTACTTAAGCGCCTGCCTCGCTTTTTACCGCTAGTGTGAAAATATTCGGCGTATGGCTTAATGTGTGCAAAATTTTCAGACTTGAAATTTATCTGCTATAAAAATTGGATTGACCTCAACAAATGTTAGTCGGCAGTGAGGCCAAGTCTGGTGAATATGCCGCGTGTAGTTTGTTCAACTGCCGGCCCTCAGTTCCGCAGTCACCGTCTGACGACCAGTTTCCAGGAGTTTGCAATAAAGTACACTCTTCATGTCCCCCTCCCCACCTGATACATGGGAGAATCGTCTTCAAGTTAACGTCGATGTACGGGGATGCTGCCAGGCATCTACCCACGACACCACTTTACGTTTGGGATTCTCGTAACAAAATGTGTACTTTTAATTACCCGTCACAATTTTCCACAAGAAGTCCATTCACTGCTTGTTGGTGGTGGACAGACAGTGACAGGCATGTGCGTTCGTACGCTCAACACATGTGGAGAGACCCGACTTCCAAGTTGTTGAATGTTTCCAATTTGGTGGTGCAAATGCTTGGAAATCGGTGTTTGAGTGACGCCTAACTGAGCTGCAAGCTTTTGCAGCGTCTGCTTCCAATGTCGCATTCCCATCAAGTCATTCTCCCATGTTGTTTAGTTGTCGGCTGTAGTGTTCCACAGTCACCGTCTGACGACCACCTCCCAGGATTTCGCAGTAACGTACACCCTTCATGTCCCGCCAACAGATACACAGGAAACCGTCTTCAAGTGGATGTTCTGTTTCGACGTCGATGTACTGGGCTGCCGAAGACCTACCCACGACATTATTTGACGTTTAGGATTCCCATAACGAAATACCCACTTTTCATCACTCGTCACAATTTCCCACAAGACATCACTTCATTGCTGGT